>JAHREE010015909.1:0-16593 GCA_033628505.1 Tringa tobata
GAGAAAGGTAAAGTGCCTCCCTCCAGCCTGGAGTTTAGTGCCTGAATCGTTGAAGTGTGATAAGTCTTTTTTTGATAATAAAGAGTTACAGTATTTAAAAACAGTAATAGTGATGTAGTGTGGGGTTTTTTTTTAAATTTGAAAAATGTTACACTTTTTTTTTTTTTTTATCTTTTAAAAAAAATTATTTTATAGATTTTCATATTGATCCACACATAGCTTGATTGGACTTTAGGATTCTCTGTTGAATCCTTGTAGATGTATCATGTATATGTACATGTATATGTAAAATGTATCATGTATAAAGATGTAAAATAAAGGTTAAATTTTTGCATATTTGGAAAACGTCCTGAACCCACTAGAGACTTGTAATTACTCACTAGATTTAATTTTAAGACAAATGAGTCACTGGTAGTGTCTTTTTTCCCCGTCTATAAGCAGAGGCCTCAAGAGTATAAGTGTAGTATCACATCAGGAGTCCTAAGGGCACAAAAACAAATCTCATCTGCTGTGCTACTGCTCACTGAAGCAATGCAGCCCTGAGAGCAGGGAAGAACCTGAGCTNGTTTAGTGCCTGAATCGTTGAAGTGTGATAAGTCTTTTTTTGATAATAAAGAGTTACAGTATTTAAAAACAGTAATAGTGATGTGGTGTGGGTTTTTTTTTTTTAAATTTGAAAAATGTTACACCTTTTTTTTTTTAGATCTTTTAAAAAAAATATTTTATAGATTTTCATATTGATCCACACATAGTTTGATTGGACTTAAAGATTCTCTGTTGAATCCTTGTAGATATATCATGTATATGTACATGTATATGTAAAATGTATCATATATAAAGATGTAAAATAAAGGTTAAATTTTTGCATAATTGGAAAACATCCTGAACCCACTAGAGACTTGTAATTACTCACTAGATTTAATTTTAAGACAAATGAGTCACTGGTAGTGTCTTTTTTCCCCGTCTATAAGCAGAGGCCTCAAGAGTATAAGCGTAGTATCACATCAGGAGTCCTAAGGGCACAAAAACAAATCTCATCTGCTGTGCTACTGCTCACTGAAGCAATGCAGCCCTGAGAGCAGGGAAGAACCTGAGCTNTCTTTTTTCCCCGTCTATAAGCAGAGGCCTCAAGAGTATAAGCGTAGTATCACATCAGGAGTCCTAAGGGCACAAAAACAAATCTCATCTGCTGTGCTACTGCTCACTGAAGCAATGCAGCCCTGAGAGCAGGGAAGAACCTGAGCTTACTCTGGCAGAAACAACAAGGAACATGTGCTCATCACATGTGAAACATCCCATATAGCATGAAAGCACAAAGAAGAAAACAAGAAGGTATGAAGGACAAACACAGACCATGCAGGAACAGGAGCAGAGGCAGAAGACGGGGAGCAGGAGGGCTCCAGCCCCTGTTCCCTGGGTGAGGATGCTGTCCAGGTGCAGCATCCCTACCCACCTGCACCTGCTGGGTACCTGCAGCAGATCCTCCAGCTCCTCTGGCAGAGAAAAAGTGCTCCTTTTTTATTTGCCATTCACCACATTTTGCTGCTGCAACTCCACAGTCATCTCTAACGTGTTATCTTTTACTATGCAACTAGGTTAAGTGTATAAGAATTTTAAGCAGGTGTGTGGGCGTGTGTGTGTGTGTTTTGTGCCCCAGCCTCCCCACGCAGTGACTGATAGCACAGTGCCAAATCAGAGCAAACTTGGATGCATCACATCTTAAAAGTAGTCAGGTGGCACTGGCAGAAATGCTGCTGCTTGGTGTTGTTACTTGGTGTTGCTATAGCAGGAATGGTTTTAAGAGCTTCAGAAAAAAAAAAAAAAAGCCAGTGAATTATTTTCACTTGCTGCATTAGCATCCATCAGTAATATTAAATACATAGAACTGAAAGGATCAGTTTAAACCTTTCACCTCTTGATGCTCTTTTCCCAAATGCTAATTTCCTTTAAAAAAAAATAAATATATGGAACATATTTTACAGAGAGTCTATTTTTTTCTATTTGGAACATGCAAAAAGATGTGCCTATGAAAAATTTTTAAGGTAACTCAGTGATATAAGGAAACATTTTTCCCCATGGGCATCAAACTTCATAATATCGTTGCATCACCCCTTCATTAACACTACAATCAAATATTTTTTTCTGTTTCTCTTGGTTCTTTTGTCGACCTATATACTAACAACTACTTCATTATTTAAGTGATGATATTATGTGATTAAAACTTGCCTTTGAGGGCTTATTATAATGATTAATATTGCCCTTTGGAGTTTCTACGTAGGCCAATTGTTTTACTATGCCCTCTAACATTTACTCTTTGTGTTGACCATACCAAGACGTAGAAACTAAGGTTAATGATAACGTTAAACTTAATTTCACCCTCACTGTTACATTTGAGAAGCCTCAGGGCTTCAGAACAACACGATCTGTAAAATCATGTTGAACCTAAAGGTCTTAAAAAGCATCATGGTAGGAATGAGAAAATACCTCCTACTCCAAACACAAGAAAATCTTCCGCAATTTTGAGGCCTTTTTATTGATTTCAGTAAGCTTTTAATGTATTCAAGCTAATTTATTTTTTTCCCAGCACATCATTAAGAAAGCAGAGACTTGCTTTTCTATTCTCATGTAAATCTGTATGTAAATGTTGCTGTAGTGCACATCACCAGACTCCACTCTTTCATTAAGCCATGTTTCCTTGGCATTCTTAATAATTCTGCAATATATTTGTTCTTGGGAATACTTGTTCCAGGATTGTCAGTATTCTATCATTTAAAACAGTATTTTTTAAGCTGTATTTGAAAAATAAAAAATAAATTGGCTGTTTATTTGGTTTTGTGTTTCTGAGCTTTCAGAGTTCATGCTGTGCATGTTTTATGCCTCTTTACTACGCTATGTGATTTGAAATATGCTAAAAGTAATTGAAAGCACATACAGCTGCTTATCAGAGAAAGCCTGGCCTTTCAGCAAAACAAGGAAAAAGAGTTTCATTTCAGGTAGCTTTAGATGTTACCACGATACCCCGAATAGCTGAGATGAATCCATTTTGTGTGAGTGGTATTAAACAGACACAGTCTGGAGCTCGGAATTCTTTTCCTAAAGCAACATCATACATATCATATAGTATCAATTAGCCTGTCTGTCATGAACAAAGGATTTCAGACCATGCACAGGAATTATTTTCATCGAATCACATCACTCTTGTCTGCTTACCAGGCAGGTCCTAAAATTGTAGTGTTCCCTTGGCTTGCAATTTTGTGATGATAGTTAAGACTTCCAAAGTGGGATTCATTTTACCCAAATCTAAATGCCTACATTGCAGGCATCTGAGACTGCATTGCTCTTCTATGCTTGAATATAGAGTTGATCTAAGCTATAGAGGTGAGGAACCATTGTCATATGCTGGCTGGAGACAAGAAGTGAGGAGTTTCATCTGTAGGATATACAACAGAACTAGAAAGAAAAAACTCTTGGTAGAGCAACAGTATAGAAACCACCAGTATTAACTAAACAAAGATGACATCAAGTGAACTCTAGTAGGAAAGCTGTTGAAAAGTTTGCATGCCTGCATCCCTCTATCTATAATACGATAATGAGAAGAAAAAAAGAAAACTGACCCAGAACCAAATTCTATTGTGCCCTGAAGTCATGCTAGATGAGATTGGGAATAGAATATAGTTTTAACAAACCAAGTCTTACCTTTCAAGTAGCTAATTTTTACTTTTTTTTATTCCATCTTCTGAATGCCTAGGATGAAGCAAGAACGAAGCGCCCTCAGGTTTTAAAAGCTCCTCCAAATTCTCAGGGTCATTGATGAAAATGAGCCTGTTCTTACCACTGTCAATTAGAGCAGAGACTGCAAGCAGCTGTGAGCAGTTACCCAAATGGGTTCAGCCCAAACCTGCTTCAAAGACAGCATGCAAGCTCCAGGCACTTGCTGTCAGCATGAATGCTTACCGCTCTTCAGTTGGAGTTTCCTGTCTGGCCTCTCTCTTTAGACACAAAAAAACATTCCAGGTTTTATTAATTTCACTTTCAGAACACAGTGTTGAAATGAGATTTTCTTTTATTTCATTTCCCCTTAGAAGAAGGAACTGAGTTAAGGCTTATCATTTACAAAGGAAATATGAGAAAGTCATGGTAACTTGAAGACCTTTGGAAAGAGGCCTGTAGCTTTTCTGTGTCTCAGCTCCTCCACCTGTGAAAGAAAAGGAATAGCACTTCCGTACTTTCTGTAGATTGCATAGATGAAAAAGCTTTTGAGTTTTTATAAGAATCTTTGTTGTTCTTGATAAGTCTTGAAATGTAACTGGCTGAAAAATCATCCATTTTCTTGTGCTCTCACTAGGATGCAAATGTTTCCTGGCATTATCAGGACCTGCTTTCAAATGTCCTGTTTCATGAGCATAACAAAGTCTAAAAGTATCAAATTTTGATTCTTCTGTATTTTGAAATGCCAATCATGGAAAATTAATTTTGAGTTAGATACAGAAATAGTGATTGGATGTACACATCCAATCCCCATTCTCTAGCACCTTTATTTCCACACTTTTTTTTTTTTTGAAAGAGTTTTAAATATATATAATGGAAAGTTATCTTATTATTTCCTGCTTTGTATTTATTGCATTGCTATTCTTCATAGATTAGGTCAATTAGTGTTTAATACATATTTGGAGCAGGATTTTAAATCTTTATATATAACAGTTCTCTGTCATTTTCTGATGTGGGAGTGGGAGATGTTGGAGTCATTATAGCTCCTACTTGTAGGATTAGGAGAAAATGTTTGTTCAAAATCCTCTGTGAATCCCTTAAATCCTCAATTTAATAGAATTTTTCTTGTTCATATGATGAGTTGGCAACCTGAATTATTAAACAAAACCATTACTGTCTTTTATTCTTAAGCATATGCACATGCCATAAACTCAGAAATTTAGTAATTAATTACGTTATTTCCAATTATTGATTAGAAAGAAATTAATCGAGGTCTTTCTATGAGTAAGAGGAGGTAGAATCACTATCCAGTGAACAGACCACTTTTAGAAAAATATAGAGAAATGATCATCATTCCAGTAGGAAGTTTAAATACTGTATGTTCTCTCATAAAAAGAAGACTATAGGGGGTTTAGGCCCTGGACTAGTCCCATTCCACTTTCACCACAATGGTGCAGCTCTTCTTTATCTAGATGACTGTTGCATCCCACTTGTAGTTGATTGTCCCACTGGCTATTTCTTTTTGGCACAGAGGCTCCCAGAGCAGGAGAGAAGATGTAGGACAGTGCAGCAACGTTTCACCACTAAAGTCCCACACTGCAGCTTGACCCTGTCTTTGAACACAAGAAAGTGAATTAGTTTAGAAAAAAATGAAAATTACAGTCTTTGTATATGAAAATCAAATATGTCATCAACTAAAATAACTCTGAAATTAAACCTAATTTCTGAAAGTCTCCTGTTCCTACTGAGTAGGAATCTTCTGTGTACCATATCTATTCCTGGCACCAAGAATATGGTGGGAAGAGTAGTCTAAGGAGAGTTTGTGTTTTGGCTTCTGATCTCAAGAAAGCAATGAACAAAATGCACAACCTCTCCTTAGAGATCTCCCACATCTAATGCCAGAGACTGCTCTGAATAGGTGATTTTGGCAGTTACTTGTTTTGGGACACTTAAGCATGAATCAGTTAGTTCCACATGGCCTACAAGGAAAAGGGTGAAACTGTCACTGTTTAGTTTTTTTTTTTTTTAACAAGTACAGATACACTATAGTATACTATGTGCAGCTAGTGGGAAAGCATGTATAGTTTTGGCCTGCATGAATCAGGCAGTAGATAGTCCTTATCCTTGTTCTACCTTATTACTTTCTATTTGCCTTTTGGACCAGAAAGCACAATGACCATTGGTGGATTAGTAACTTTTAAACGGGAGTAGACTTCTGTATTCCAGCTGGCGTTAGGCAATTTAGTAAACAGGTTTTGTAGCTCTTTGATGTGAAAGATTTATATTGGCCAACAGTGAATTACACTCAAGAGCACTGGGACCGCACTTCTGTCAAACAATGGACACTGCTCACTTCCTTCTTTGTACAGAAGCACTTCATCTCACAAGGACAAATAAATCCTGATGATTAATCTAACTAAAATATTATTTATATTGGTGAGCCTGATATCTGTGAAGCCAGAGGCACTGTCCTTCAGTTTGAGTATTTAAAAAATGAAGTGATAATAAAAGGATGTAATTTCTTGCTGTTACATTAACTTGTGAGTCATAGACAATATTTTAGTTTGGAAGAGTCAATGGCAGGTCTTCTAGTCAAATTCTCCACTCCTGCTCAAAGCAAGTCCAGAAGTAACAGTTGCTCAGAGACTTGCCCAGATGTTTTAAATACTTCCAAGAATGGAGATTGTACAGACTCTGTGGGTGGCCTGTTCAGTTTTGATTATCCCCACTGTGATTTTTTTTTCTTCCACATATATAAGCAGAATTTTTCAGGTTGTAACTTGTGTCCCTTCGCTCTTATCATTGAACACCTCCAAGAGCCTAGTTCTGTCTTTTCACAACCTCCTGTAAGGCATCTGTAGATGGCTCCCCTTAACCTTTTCTTCCCCAAGTCAGTGTCTGAGTTGTCTCAAATAATCATACCATTTTATCTACCCTGATATAGAAAAATCATCCAACTATCCCTTTTTACCCAAGTTTAGAGATATATGTTGGTGAGACATATCTGGAAAGATCTCTGATAAATTGTGACTGGCTTTTATAAATTATTTTGCTTTTGTTGTGGACTAAATTCACAAATATCCTTAACTCACAGACTGAAATTTTTAGAACTTGGTGTCCTTGTAAAGCATGGCTGAAGAAGATGCACTGTGCTGATTCTGCATCAGGTATCAGGAAAAGCTTCTAGAAAAAAATGGAATGGAGGAAGGAGTTTCCTAATTCCCATCTACAGGCAGACATGGTTTCACCATGCGCAAGTCCTGCCTGACCAGCCTAGTGGCCTTCTATGATGCAGTGACTGTATCAGTGGACAAGGGAAGAGCTGCAGATGTTGTCTGTCTGGATTTCTGTGTAGGCCTTTGACATGGTCCCCCACAATATCATTCTCTCTAAATCGGAAACATAGGATGGACTGCTCAGTGGATGAGGAATTGGTTGGAGGTAGTCAAGGTAGGTCAAGGACTCAATGTTCAGATGGAGATCAGTGACTACTGGAACCAGTACTGTTTAATATCTTCATCAATGACATGGACAGTGGGATTGAGTGCACCCTCAGCAAGTTTGCAGATGACACCAAGCTGAGGATTCTGCCCCTCTACTCTGCTCTGATGAGACCCCACCTAGAGTCCTGCTCTGGAGTACCCAGCACAGGAAAGACATGGACCTGTTGGAGCACATCCAGAGGAGGGCCACAGAAATGATCAGAGGGATGGAACACCTCTCCTATGGTGACAGGCTCAGAGAGTTGGGGTTGTTCAGCCTGGAGAAGAGAAGGCTCTGAGGAGACCTTACCACAGCCTTTCAGTACTTCAAGGGGGCTTCAGTACTTCAAGATGGAGACAGACTTTTTAGCAGGGCCTGTTGTGACAGAACAAGAGGTAATGGGTTTAAACTAAAACAGGGTAGATTTATACTAGATAGAAGGAAGACATTTTTACAATGAGTGTGGAACGGGTTTCCCCAGGAGGTGGTAGATGCTCTATTCCTGGAAATGTTCGGGGTCAGGTTGGATGGGGCTCTGAGCAACCTGATCTAGTTGAAGATGTCCCTGCTTATTGCAAGGCAGGTAGACTAGATGACCTTTAAAGGTCCCTTCCAACCAAAAGGTCCCTTCCAACCTAGATGATTCTATGATTCTATTCTATGAAAAAACAATGTCAAAGGTATTTTCTCCAATGTTCTTGCTAGAGTCCCTGAGCATTTGGCGTACCTAAGTAAGCAGGAGATTAAAGAGTTCACAGAATTTTGGTGGACTGGATACTATTTTGCTATTTTGCAAGTTGGCATAGCTGTGGAGCAGTAACTTCTGCTAGACCTCAAGGGCTTAGTGGTCCCTGGGAAAAAAACCCTTGCTGAGATCTCTTAAATCATAAAGGGATTCATGGTCAGAACAATATGCCTGGAGACCCATGCTTCTGGAGACAGTTTTAACAATCTAAAAGTAGAGGTTCTTAATGTCCAGACATGCTTGAATTACTAATAGAAGTGAAAACAAAGTATGTTGAGTCAACAAATCTCTAAAACCTATAAGAAGGGGCACGAGAACAAAGTCCTGGAGAGAGAGTGAACTGAAAAGAGGACAGAATAGTCCTCTTTTCTTTTGTCCCTGATATGTGACATCAATTGAAGAGATAGGAATAAGTTAGATTTATTTTGTTTTAAAAAAATAATAATTAAAAAAAAAAAAGAAGTACACAGCCTATGGCTATTTAAGCAGCTCTAACAGCATGACATCCCTGTCCATGAAGTGTAGCTGCAGCGCTGGACGGTGCTGCGAGGGGGCAGCGTGGCCCCTCAGTCGTGGCGATATGAAGCATGAGGCTGTTTTCACACTGGAAACCCAGCACTATATACTGTTTGATTTCGGTATCTGAGAACGGAGGGACCCGTCCTCAGAGCCAGAATGCTACACTAAATCTCTGTGTATATTTTTCAGTGACTTCTCTCTATATGAGCTTTAATTTCAGCTTATATTTTAAAAATATTCCATGAACTGCTCAATTCCCAGTTTCACATCATGTACCAGTATAGCTGCTAGCTTAAACCCTGGGATAGCACTGTGAGGAAATATTTCATGCATACTCTGCACTTTGCTGAGAGCTTTAACTGAGTAAACACACATTTTTGTTAAACATTGTTAATTATTTAAAAAGAGACATATTAATTATTCATTCTGCGTGTGTGTGTGAAAGAATACTGGGATTTTCTTTTTGTAAGCTAGTTTCCTGGAGCTAGGTTCAGATAAACCTACAATTTCTATAGCAGTTAAATAGCTTTCTGTCCAGTGAAGGTCTTAACACTTCAAAAATGCTTTCTAACTATTTCCAGAGGGCCACTATGCTGGGATGGAACTTCTGCACCAAAATAAACAAGATGCTAAGAAGTAGGGCTGATTGTTGGTTGTAGCCGTGACTACTTTCTCAAACAGAGGCACACAAAGTGCCTTGAATGTATATCTTTGTGATTAAGGCAGGTACTGGGAAGACAGGACTTGGGCTCCTGATGAACATTAAGTAGAAATTCACTGCTGTAGCAAGCAGACTAATGGTAAAAAGGGCACCTCTTTTCTTGAGGTGGTGTTGCCTATTTCTCACTACCTTATTTTTTGAGAAAAGGACATCAACTTTGAGACAACAATGAGAGAAAACATTCCAGGCTGCTGTGCTCCAGGTGCCAGACTCAAGCATCAATTTATTTTATTTAGGGAGTATGAATTTTTTGTTATTTGGTTCAAAGAGGGAATCTACAGAAATATAATAAATATAGTTCTAGACATGGCTCAGAAATGCAAGCTCTATGGGAAAACTCATGGATGTTCTTCAAGTGAGGTACAATTCAGTAATATAAAAATGAATGCTAAAAGAAACTTATTTCTTATTTATGGTAAGGGCTACAAAGATATTGTTCCTGGAAACCTTTCTGCTGGAGGAAAGAGCCAGAAAACCTCTTTAGGGTTTATCAGATGCTTTCTTATTTCTGCCTTCATCAGAAATACCTTTACTTTGCAGTGAGGAGACAAAACTCTGTATATTCCTAAACTGCTGACATATGCATATTTATTTGTTGTCTATACAGAATGTCAGAAATTAATCTGTGTGAAGACATCAACAAGCTGCATGCAGATTCTGGTTCTGACTTGTTTGAAGAAAGGTTTTGATGAACTAACCATCCCTTATTTCAAAAGGAAATGTGGGACATTAGTGATACCCTGGGAGGTGAGCTAGTGCTGAAACAGGGCAGATGAATACAGGCAATGTGTACAGTATTACAATAAAACCATTGTGGTCAACAAATGGGAAATTTGAACCAGCAAAATAGATTTTCATGCTGATTAGGGAAAAGAAACCAAACTAGATATTTTAAATATTTATTTGTCAGACTGGGATAACAGCCTTTATACAGCACAATTTGCATAAATTCTCAAGATACATCCTGTATACAATCACAAAACCATGACATGGATTTATACATAAAGTGAAAACTGAGACAGATTTACAAGCATTTTTATACAGTTCTCATACCGCTTTTTTGTTTCAGTTTTTACAGCTTTAGAACAAGTCTATTTTTTTCCTGATGAATCTGGAAGCAAAATGAAAATTAAAAGAAATTCAAACCAAAATGAATATCAACAAACCACCATCTATGCATGCAACATTCACTGTGGAAACATTACATTTCTCCAAGGACTAATCTTTTTTTTTGTGTGTTTTTGTGATTTTTTTTGTGTTCTTTGAATTTTTTAAACATTGGGTATGCTGTACACGTTGTCCGTAGCATGACAGCACACACGCTAGTCAGCCGTTGTTGAGCACCTGAGCACGTCACTGAACATCTATAAGATACAATCAAATAAGAACACATTCACATGCTTGGATGTCAGATGGAATCAATAATTTAAACTCAGTTTGTTTTACAAAAATGTATACTTATTTACAGGGTAACAAATTAAGAAAAACTGCTTTCACTCAAATCATCTATTTTGAGTTATGGATATCTATATATACTATAACTTTTGAGCTCATCAATATATTTGCTTATTAATCTTTTCAAAATAATAAAACAGAACCTATAGAAAACATTAAAATGCTTCTTATGATTTAAAGAGAGAGTATCCGGTTTCACATATTCCTTCTGTTTTCCTTCTAAAGGCAACATGTACTCATAAAGAGCAACTGATCCTACATGCCAGGTGTACTGAAAATTCACAAGGCATGTAGGACTAGGGTTTAAATATAATGTACGTGCATACTTACACTAAATGTCCTCTCTGTTTCATTACCTTTATAAGTTACACTCACACAAATGCAAATTTTCTCTGTTATTCACATAGGTATGTACATATCTAGATATATACTCAAATAATGGAATCTGGGACATTCAACATCGTAGCAATGAAAATAAAGTACTTAAAAATAGTGTCAGTTATGATTCAAATAATAATTTAAAAAAATACTATTAATATCTTTATGATATCTCCATGAAACTAAATCCTAATTAAATAATCTCTATTGGGCACACACTAGCTTACAATATAATAGATGTCTTCTTTTTCTTCATCATCATCCTCAAACTAAGAATCAATATCAGCTGGTTACCAGCTACCATATCCCACAGCCTAACCATGCAAACACTCAGCATCCAGAAAAATAGCTCAAATATTTCCTAGGTCTTGATTTAAAGCCAGTTGAAGTCAAGAGACTGGTTGTTACTGACTTTAACTGTTTTGGATTGGGTTTTTGTTTCTTCCACACAGGATCCATGTAATGTAAAAACGTGGGTAATAATAAAGAAGCAGCACTCATTACCCCTGGATACTATCCCTTTAAAGTGTAATGATAAAGAACTAGCTCAACATTCATCATAGAAACTCTCATGTCTAGTTTAACCTGGAAAAAAAAAGTGGCTGTTTGCTGCTCATTGTGTGCATAACAACAATAATAATATTAGAAATCCCTGTCATTTGTAAACACATACACTGTGCTTTTGCTCATTTTCAGCTTGTTTCCACGCACAAGGCCTTGAACAAAGAAGCAGCTTCAATCTCTGTTGACTCAGCACATTTATGAATAAAAAAAGTTGAAATGCCTCTGCTATTGCCTCCCTGCAATATGCATCCTCAAAGCAATCATAGAAATGTGTGAACTCATTAATAATCAATCACTCAGAAATGATAAAAGCTCTTGCCACATCTAAGCACTTTTGGCCAGATAAAAGAAAAAAAAAATGAGAAAAAAGTGAAAAAAATATACTGAGATATATACAAAAAAGTAAAAAAATACTAATAGTCCTTGTTTGATTATTTTTTAAAAAACATTGTCACAAGAGAGTTTTTCCTGACTTCATTCATAAAACAAGAAAAAAAAAAAGCAAAAAAAAAGCATTCAAACATGAATCTGTGTTGCATAGAGTGATTCCAGTTCAACCTAGAAATTTGGTCAAAACAAGGAACTTGGCACACTTTGGAAGCATCCTCTGACCTCTGAATGATGCCGCCTTTGAAAAGAGAGAGTGTGTGGGCCCAGGTCTGTCACAAGCCCATCCTGGATGACACCAAAGGAGCCCTGTTCTTGCTGCAGCTGGCCAAGGCAGTGCCACGTTCCTGACAAACTCTACTCTGCGTCTTATGATGGGAGTCCAAAACTGCCATTTCAACATGCAGATGCATTTTGTGTGTTGTTCAGAGAATCAAAGATGCTTGATTTAAACCAGTTGCCGACAGCTGACTACCCTGCGAAGGTAGCTGTTCCATGCAGCTGCAGCTATACCACCCAACACAACTATTTTATAAAAATATTGGCCACATTTGTATGTGTGTGAGAGCAAAGCATGCCTGTCTGCTTTCTCAATTAAGAGTGATGATTACAGGCTTCCCAGTAAGACAGCCAGATAGTGCTCGTTCCTGCTGGAAATCTCCATAGCAACTACCAGCGTGACTTGCTGTCTTTATAATAAATCTTAGCAAGAACAAAATTACCAGCAGTTTGCACAAAATTGCACACCTCGTGGCTTGTACTTCACACAGTAATTGAAACTGGACTTTTTTTTTTTTTTTTTGGTCTTTTTTTCAAAGAAAGAACACACTATAGCCATCAGGAATGCAAAATAACCCACCAAAAGAGCAACACATATGTCAAATCTATCCACATAGGATTTTTTGGTTCGATTGGGGATTTTTTCTTCGAAGTACTTATCTTTTCATAAAAACATACACAACATCAAAACATATAGGATGTTTACAATAACTCCAGAGGACTGTTTTTAAAATATATGAGAGGTAGGGCATACATATACTGGTGAAAGCATAAACTTCAACATTAAAGCACACATCCTACTTCCACTGTCAGTGATGTTGTGTTTTTAAGATAGCTAATAGGATTTTGGTACGATTGCTCTGCTTCTAGGATAAGCAGGCTACCAGCAAGTTATTAAGAACTTAACATGAGTTTCCTTGGTGTGTGTATCATTAATATCTTCTGTGTGTTTCTTCTCATATTCCTTTTCCACGCTGTTATTTTAAGTTGATAAATCCAAAACTGTATGTGGAAAGTGTCACCAGCTTAAATGGTATAGCTTTTTCATGCTGGGTCCAGCTCCTGAGTAAACTGGGCCTTATTTTTCCTTTTTTTTTTTTTTAAATCTTACAGCATTTTCCAGAAGAATATTTTCAGTTGGTCTTACACAACCTGTGGAAGTTCTATGATTCTATGAAGTATACTATGTATATTCAGAAAATATAAGATGTTCTTTAAATAATTTGTGAAAAGTCCTTATTGGGCAAGAAAAATAAATGTCTGAAGCATAGAAGTTTGGTCATTTTCTGTTTAAATATGCAAAGGTCATGAGGTAATATTCTGAGGGAAACTACTTTTTAATGAAGCTGTGAAATATTATATGACTTCTGAATAACACAGGAGTTAGTACCATATTGATTCTTGCTTTTTAAAGAAACTGCTATACTTTTAGGAATAGGAGAAAAGGCTCTGCTTTCTTCAGAAATGGTACAAGGGAAAATGCAACAACCAGCCTAAACCACCTCAGGCAGTAATTTCTTCCCAAAGCCAGCTAACTGCTCAATTTCAAGCCCCTGAAAGCGGGACTTTAAGCATGGAATTGCTGACACAGTCTTAAATGTTACCTTCCTATTTACTTTCCTAACTGAGAAGCCACACTGTTGAGTGGATTATACTCAGACATTCACCTGAGATAACAAGAGGATATTATTAATTATCCCTAATGCAACAGCACCCAGGCAGTAACTGCCCTGTTGTCCCTTCCCCCTAGATTTCAAGTGTGTTAGTGGTGTTGATACAGAGCCCTGCACCAAGTGGGTTGGTGTTAGCACAGCACTGCTCTGAAGTGCCCACAATATAGTCCCCAATATATAGTCTCTGTACAGTTTGAGAATAAGACTGGTTGCTGAAAAATGGAAGGACTAGTTGAAATAACTGTGTTAGTCCCAGTGCATAAGTCTCTTAAATTCCAAACTTTTTTTAAAGCTGCTGATTCAAAGGGTAGGGTGAAGTACAGTGTCACTGACATCAAACCAGCATTTTTTCTTCCTGATTTTTTCTTCCTGCCCTTTCTCTTTAAAACCACATCCCAAATTACAGACCATTAATATAGTTTTATCCATTACATTCTAGGACAGTGGTTTATATCCATTGTTAACACACAGAAACAAATGAAACAATCAGATCGGTTTCTCCACAGCATAGTTTCCGAAGGAAAAAGAAAGAAGGAAAAAAGTAATGTAAAATAACATTACCACTCTTGCAAATGTCTTGCAGTTTGTGTCAAGTGGCAAAATCTCACTACAGCAAATTATCAGAGATCCTAAGGTGCAGAGGAACAAGTTTGCTCTTCTAAGTGAGATTTGGAAAGTCAGTCACCCTAGGTGCTTTTGCATAAGATGATCTCCTTCTGGTTGTGCAGAAAACCAGACTCTATCAGAACTACCTCCAGCTGCAGCCGAACTCTGCATTAACACCTGCCTTCCAGCCTTCATTATTTCATTCACAGTTACTCTCTTCACAAAGAGTCCAACAACATGGAGCCCTCGTGTCAGTCTTCGTTTCAAACAGCCTCACTTTAACTTCTGGGCCCAGGTTTTCTTTTACTTTGCTGTCTTTTGCAGCAAAACAAGTGTACTAGCCCTCATTTAAGTGTGCTATGTAGCCCAGAGACTGCTCTTTTCTACTTTGTATTCTGAAAGACTAGCTAAACACAATGATATCAAACTATAGTCTTGGAGTGATGCCGTTTTTAGCAGACTCTGCAGGTTTTGTGCCCTAAGCAGACAGCTCTGCTCAGTGTGTTTGTGTGGAGCTGACCAACAGTTTGTGCCAGTTTACTATTCTTTTCCTTAGATCCACTTTGTCAAGCCAGATATAAGCTTCCCCAATCAGTGTCTTTTTCATAAACTTTCCTCCATTGGAGACAAGAAGAATCTGGGAAAAAAGAAATAGTAAAAGATTATCAATGTGCATATTAACGTACAACATTTTCTAGCAAACATGAAAGATTCAGCAATACTGAGCTCTGCTTTGGTACGCACAGAAGCGAAAAGAAACTGTGACGAAAGCCCTTTATATAGTCACCTTCCCAACAGAAAGCAAACTCTGTGAAAATTGAACCTTCCCCCTCTTCTATTTTGTTATCATGGCACGTAGCAACTAGAAGATGGCAATCTTGGACTTTAGTAAGCAATTTGTTCACCTGCTGGTTGCCAAAGACAAACACAAGGTGAAATTTTAAGTTACAGGGCAAAGCTTTATGCAAGAAAAGTACCAGCCCTTTCTAAGTGCACGGATGTAGAAGGGTGCCCTGCATGTAGGCTCTAACTCAGAGCAGACTAATGTGTGAGAAAGTCCAGAGCTCTGGTTTCTGAACTCAACAAGTGGTGATCTAACCTAAAATGTAGAGCTGGTCTGAAATCTCACTCCTGTTGTGTCTCTGCTGAGAGCCACAGTATTACATCTGGTCTTGTGGCTCTTGCTGGCCCAGCCATGGAGAGTGGGAAGGGCAAGGGATAACCCTGGCGCTTACAAGAGCTATGCAGTCTGGATGTTCAAAACTCTCCCTGGTGTATCGTACAGGCACATGTTTTCCAGCTAAGCAGGTTCATGGCATGCATGTAATAGCCTTCTCTGAAGGACTTGATTAATTCTGTGGATCTATAGGTTCATTCTATGTGTTTCTCGGGGAAAAAACATTTGGTAATGTATATAATTCAGGAGTGAGTTATAGTTACGCAGTCAGATAACTGATTCTTAATTATTGAGTGACCGAATTGACAAACTCAATGCTTCTTTTTTTTTTTTTTTTAACTACTTCTAGGTTTTTCAAAAAGGAAAAGAATTAATGAAAAATTACAGTTCCATGATAGGATTAGCAGCAGGTTTGTAATATTCACAGTCACTGAGCAGACCTCCGGCAATGAGCAAGGGAGGTAACTGATAACAGTAGGAGGCTGTCACCGTCTATGTGAACCAGCAGGTGAGAAAATAGGACATTTCAGTGCCTGGTTTCACAGATCTACACTAACACAAGAATGGCAGGACTCCAGGACGTTGTACTTCACTGAGATGCTGGAAGAGAAAGTACAGCAGTAGACATGTAACAGAACTGTAGAACTACATTTTCCAAGAGCTTAAACATTTTTTGAAAATTTTCCGGTTTGATTTCGGAAACAAAGTAAAAATGCAAACTTTACAGTAATTAAAAAAAATACAAAAGGGGAAGAAATTTGCAATAATTTTCCTGGATGATCTTCTTAGTCCCCTGGCTAATTTTCATATCAGTTGGGAAGTAAGGCATGTACATGGACAGCTTAGGCACCTACATGCCCATCAGTCAACCGGTTTGAGGAAGGAAGACCAAATGATC
>JAHREE010015909.1:16947-53079 GCA_033628505.1 Tringa tobata
TTCCCTCCCCTCCTCTTCTTTTTTTTTTTTTTTTTTTTTTTTCCTCAACATCCCATGGTCCCTTCTTTATGGCTAATCATGGTTTTGCTGTTGATTTTTAGAGTGGAGATCCTTGTCCTAATTTCTGCTCCTTGTTGATTCTCATGTCTCTTTACAATGTATTTTCTATGATTAACAGGTTTGATGTGTCTTACTCCCTCTCTCTGATCTTAGTCATCCCCCTGCAATCTCCCAATACCATCTTTGTTCTGCACATTCTGGTTTTGTTTCCTTCCTTTCTCCCTCAAATCTCTTGACAATGTCCATCCCTTTGCCTCTAAATGTTCATCACTCCAATTCAGCATTCAACTCACCAGCTTCATTTGCAGTAGGAATTGCCTGACTGGTAAGTATGAAGAACATATAAAAAACAGATGTACTGAGTCAGATCAAAGACCTTTCCAGGAAAAATATTCATGAATTTGTCTGATCATTTTCTCTAGTTACTTTTTCCATGAAAACATTTAGTATCTACAATATCTTACAGCAATAGGTTTTATAGGTCAAACTGCACATTGTGGAAAGAAGAAACACCTTTTTTTTTGTTTGTTTTAAACTTTCTTCTTGCTATTTATACAGCCTTTGTTCTCTTCTGTTTTGTGTGCAGCACCACTATGTATCACAGAGTTTCTGAGGAAACATTGAGACGTCTCTGACTGACTGTTCCTATGGCTGCCTCCCTCACTGCCTTCTTCACTACCTCCCTTCTTAACAACTTGGTGGCTTATTTTCCCATAGGACTCCGTGGGTTCTTCTTTACCAGTTTACTCACTTCTGATTTCCTCTTCAAACTACCTCTGGAAGCAAAGTTTTTACAGGAATTTAAAATTTTAATTTAAAAATTCAACAAGACTTTATTGACCACTCTGGATTTTCCCAGGTAATATAACATCTTAAATAGTCATTTACTGAGTCTACCGAATCAATAAGGATGATAGGATGCCTTAACATAGGTTGAAGAGTATTTTTCTTGGCCTTGTTTTCTAAGCAACATCCATTTTGGCTTTAATTTTAATGATACAACCAATAAGCCTAACATAAGCACTTAGATAATCTAGTCTAACTTTACTCATCAAAATGTAGCTGGCAGATATCCCTGGAATTGTCCATCCCTTTCCACTGACTAGAGGAAGACTGAATATCTGGCTTATATTAATTATCTACCCATGCGAAAATAAATGAAGGTTGGTAAAATGAATCTTACCTGTCAAAAAACAACATATCTGACCAAATGATCCAATCTGTCTAAGCAACTAAAACACAGGATGGGGACCATTCCTGAATCTGTTCCCTGCATCATTTGATGTGCCACAGACTGAAAATACTGTCATGTTCTATAAAAATGTACACAGAGAATATTTGACTTGGCATAGTCAGTGATTCTGCAATGCCTGAGATTATGATTTCTAAGGAAGTTGAGAGAATGATAAAATAATTAGGCATTTAGGTAGCAGGACATATCAAAGAAATTTGTTTTACTTAGCCTGGAAAAGTAGAGAGGAGAGATATGATAACAACCTTTCTGTATACCTTTTTACAAAACGAAAGCAGATCAGTTTTCCTCTATGATTTGTGAGGATATTTAAGGATAAGTTAACTTAATTTGAAATATATGGCATATTTAAGTTAGATATGACACTAAATTTTCTAATTATATAGAAAAGAAATTTTGGAAGACATGCATAACTTCCTTCTCTAGGGGACTTTAAGAACAGATCAAGCCTAAAAAATTCAGGCTCGGTCTATAAATACCCTTCCTCAGTGCAGGGTGATGGATTAAACCATTTTTTAAAATCTCCTCCAGCCCGATATTTCCATTATTATGTAGTTGTGTTATTTCCTTTGTAATTTTCTCTTTTCAGCAAACAACTGGGGTAGAAGATTGATCTCAAATGCCCATAGCACAGCATGGACAACATCCAAAATTAGGTTTTAATAAAATGCAGAATTACCTGAAGAGAATGCCCAGCAGGACTCAAGCTAAATCTAAACGTTTCATTGAACGAAGGCTCTCGGTCATGCCTGCATACCCTGGTTTTCTTCTTAATTACTCTCTTTTGGGTAGAGATATTGACAACATACAGCTTCACATACAGGTCTGGGGAAGAACAGTTCAATGAGTTAAATACAGAAGCTTTCAAATAATCGTTTCTTGATAATGACTTCAATAGAGGGGAAGTGTTGTGAAGAAACAGAGCATGGTACTTTATAGAACTATGTTCTATTCTTGTTCAAATGGTGTAGAAATTAAAGAACCCCACTAAATCCAGGGGAATTACTTTGTGTTTACAGTGCTATCATTAAAGTAACAAATACCTTGATGTCTTTATGTATGTATGAAAATATTATTATAACATGAGGTTTTAATTTTTAAAAACCTTTTTCACCAATATACAATTTTTACTAGATATCATTGTTCTTTAATAACAGGGAGTTATAATTTCTATTAAAGTTAGAAAAAGGATTAATTTTTAACAATCAAAAATAAATTAAGAAGAGGATTAACTTCTGAGAGTTAATTTGCTTCTACAAAATATTTTTATTTTCATTATAGTTACTCACAGGAGAAAAAACACTTCAAAAAGAGTTCTATAGAATATGTCATTTGGATTAAGAAGCAATTTTCTTTCCCATTTCAGTGGTGATTTTAAATGACTTCGGATACATCCTACTTAATGTTTTCAAAGTATCATGAAGATGGTTTCCATGTGATACCTGGTAGATGATCTGGAGATTTAAATTTGTATGTGATATTTCTGCACTGAAGGATTTCTACTATCAGCTGTTCTCCATCTGTCTTCATTTCCTTCTTTAATGCAATCTTGATTTCACCCATAACCTGTGTTTTACCTGGAAAAGCAGAAAAAGCAACCCTCATTAATGTAAAAGGAAACTGAATGTATCTTTCTGTCTTGGAAGGAAGTAGAGCTTTCTGGTTTGATTTTTTTAGTCTGGGAATTTTTTTGATCTCTCTTTTTTTCTCAGGACAGCTTAAAGTTTTTAGTCAAGGGTATAAGGATAATGCATTGCTTGAATGAACAAATGGTAGATAGACGCAGTACACTTGTGTAACTAGATTATACGCTTCAGACTGTATTTGCTTCAGAGGAGCTCTGCTCTCAAGAACACAAATTTCACAAGGAATCATTACAAGTCATGTAATGGTCACTAGATTTCACCTTTTCAGAAATATTTACTACAAGATTCTGAAGTTATCTCATTAAAAAAAAAAGAAAAAGAAAAAGAAAAAAGGCAAGCATTCAATAGAGTTAAAAAGAAAGATTCTGAAAGGCAATGAATTAAGACTTTGGTGAAGTTAGCATTATATCTCACCTTTTTTATGTATATGGAGCAATATCATCCACACAATTTAAAGGGAAGTGCTCACTGTGACCTTTAAAAGTAAAGGTGATTTCCCTTCTGGGGCAGAAATACAGACCCTTTGTTCCTACATTGTATGGATTTCTCCCTAAATCAGTCCAGGGACGGAGAGAAGACACAGAATTAAATGTAGGCAAAGCCTTTCCCTTGCCAGTCTTCCCACAAGGCTTTACTGAAGCCAATAGAGTAGAACAGGGCTACATCTTCTAAACGAGTGCAGTAGTGTAAGCAGAGCCTATGCCCTAAGCTCAATGCTGTCTATAAAAGCATCATTTCACAACAGGGGTTGTGTTTCTTTTCTATTGTCTTACAACTGTAAAATATAATTTCACCTTCCTCTTCTCTTTAGACATTAACCAAAAAAAAACCCCAACCAACCAAACAAAAAAACCAAACCCAAACCATTAAGCCTCTGGGAGTCTTTTTTTACCTAGTTTCTGGTGCCAACAGGCTGGAGCTTTAACACATTACCAGGAAATTCTAAAAGCTGGTGCCAAGATGTGAGGAGCAAAGCAATTCTGCAGAAAGTAAACAATTATGATACGTCTGTAGAATCTCCTCTCTTAAAGAGTAGAAAGTTACGAAGCGGCATTCAGAGATTACTTATTTTTATCACAAATGTGTAACCAAATTTGAATAATCCTCACTAAAAATGCCAACGGTTGTGTCACAGATATTCATAAGCAATCACACATCCTATTGTTTTTTCTACTTAAAATATTTTTAGGGATCATGAATAAAAATTTTATAACAAATAATCACAGCTACAACCTGGCCCCTTAACCATCCTCACAAAACGAAGCTGGAATCCGACTTAGCCATTAAAAATTTTGCAAATTCAGCTGGATCAGCATTTCACCTCTAGTTTGTAAGGTGTGAGAGGACTTGTTAGAAGGCAAGGGACTCTTCTGCCATATTTAATTGTCAGAAACCGCTTCCTCTAGGTTTGAACATGCAATAATAGCATCTTGATTTCTATAATATGTGTGTGCAAAGAGGATGGAGCCCTCATCTTGTGATGGCAGCAGAAAATTGGTACTTGGGATCAAAGAAGGAAAGGCCTACAGTGTCCTTGTTGTTATTCATTAATCTTTCCATCATGCATCAACAAGCTTTAAGATGGTCTATAATGACCTTTTTCTGGAAAGTGTTGAGTGCCCAGTGAGTCCAGCTTGACTTCTGAATGACTGGAAACAGATACAAGAAAAAATTACTATGCCTTTTCTGCTCCGTGGATAAACTACCAAAACTGCTGATGAAAATGTGACGTACCTGAAAGTGTTGCATAAATCTGGATTTTGATCAATATTGGTTCTTGTACTGATTCCAGTGCTTGACCATGATAAAAGCCCAGCATGGACAGTCATAGCACCTATTAGTTTCACGCAATCCTAACTTAACCACAGCCTTTTCTGGAAAATATTTAATTAAATAAAACTATTTACTTTACTTTATTTCCTCTCTGCCCTTTCAGGTTTTGAAACAGTTGTTAGGACCTCCTCTTTCTTGACTGCCTTAGTACCTTTTTTTTCACTTAGATGTGCATTCAACCTAAAATGAGATCAGGTAGGTTGGATGCTACCTGTGATGCTGTGAGCTAGAAAAGGGGAGAAATGCTTCCAGTAAATTAGAATGTATTTCAAAATTCCAGCATTGCTTCTCAGCATCTGGAAATTTTCTGTGGATTATTCTGTACCCCCAGATACTCTTTATGACAAGCGATCCTGCTTCACGATTTAAACCTCACGGGGAAAACAACGATCTCCAGCTGTGAGCACATGAAGCATGATAGGTCTCTTGTGCTTCCTTACTAATTTTCATTTCTACCACAGCGTGCCGTGAAAAGGCCTTGACACCAGCCTTATGAAACATTGCACTAAAATAAATCACGACTTCAAAACTAGCAAAATTTTGAAGACTCAGAAAAGATTCCCGTTTCTTCCACTGTTTGACTTTTTCCTCCTCTTTCTCATATAGGTTCATTACATCTTTCCTTTGACAGGTCTGTAAGAATAGCTCAAACATACATTGCTTTGTGGAGTGGATTCTTTAAATGGAAATACATTTAGAAAAAGAGTTACACTGATGTGGAGAAGTGATAATAATGATCTGCTTGTGAGCTGTTGAGCGAGTTCATAGGGGACTGAAGTGGACATTAATGTTCTTTGACTGATATGGCAGAAATAAAGTTGTTAACGGTGTCCCGGGAATGAACAACCCTGAGGATTGCATTGGTAGAAAAAGCTCAAAACACATTTTTCTGTAAGTTTAGAAAACATCAATTCTAAGTGATGTGTAAATGGAACTTAATGTGGGTATTTTGTTAGTCGTGGGATGATGATAAACAAATGCTACAACCCAACTCTGAAGAAAGTAAACACAGTGAAAGAGATGTTGTATATCTTTCTAGGAAAGTACTATCCTTTCCAGGAAAGTGGCTTTCTAAGATACGAAGAAATAATTTTTAACTTGGATAGTACTGTTTACCTCAAGAAAGATATATTCCAGGTGTGGCAAAGAACCATATAGTAAAGTATTACAAATATTATTTTCTAATTTAGTCTAGGAAACAAGGACTGCAAAAAGATGAAATTGCTTTCTACAAACATATGATAGAGTAAATATTGAAAGGGATAAGAAATATTTAAGATCAATTTGTGTGATATTATACCTGTTAGGTATATATCAAATGCAGAGTTACTGATGTACCACAAGAGGACCACTGGCACAGCAGCATCATGTTCACTTTAGGAACACATAAGCAGTAGATAATAAAATCTTTAAAACATATAGCCATTATTAAATACATTAGTGCTTTTTATATGACAAAACACTTCTTTTTAAGGGACCAGATTTATTAAAAATCCATTAACAATTAAAAGGTGATGGTTAATTAACTAAATTGCTGCAGGGTACTCGAAAAGTCAAGGGGTTTAAATTTGCTATGGTGATGGTAACAAAAGCTGTTCCTCTTGTAGAACTGCCACACTCCACGCTGTGTAAGGTTAATTAGTTTTGCTATTAGTCTTAAAGGACTGCTGCCATAAATCGCAGGATGTGTCATCTGCACTGTTGTTGTCAATTTCTAGGGATTGATAACTATGGATTGTGCTCCCATTTGTTTCCGATCAGATGTGTGCTGTCAAACAAAATTACCCAAGACAGCAGTAAACAGTTGTCTCCCATCAGCCTGTGTTATCAAGCCTAATTCAGCAATGCATTTAAATGAGCAGGTAAATCTCACTCGACAATGGCAGGAATTTCATTCAGTTCAATGTTCTAAATGCAAATTTCTGAGCTAATTTACATATTTATCTTAGAATTAGTTTAACTGCCTTTTGAGATTGACTATGTCTACTCTATTGATTGTGTCCTTTTGAGATGGACCAAGTATGAGTAGGTTAAATTTGGAAATTTAAGTATGAGATGCCTAAATGCTGCTATCCAATGAGCATCTACTAATTTGTTGAATAGATGCCAGATGGCCAGAAAACAGAATTAAGAAAATACATAAACTGACATTTTGTTGCATGATTGTGTACAAGTTAGTACAGGCTCCTTCTGTTCCAGAAGGCTGGGGGTATTAGAGCAGTGGAATTAGAAACAAAATAGGAGGGGAAAAATATATTGACAATAATTTCCCAGCATTTTTCTTTCCAAATGAAGTTTATAACAGAATTATTGTCCCCAAAATATGTAGGAAATGCTCTTCTGGAATTTCAAGAGTAATAAACTTTATGGTCAAGGATTTAAAATCACAGATACATCCTGAGCAGCTTCCAATGAGCCTGGCCTACAGAGCACAGCAATGTTGATTTTGGGTTGTGCTGGTGGGTTTTTTGTTGGATGTTGGCTTTTTTTCAATTCCTTACAGACCAAATCATCCACTTACTACTCAACTGAAGAACTCAGACACTCGAAAAAATAAGAAGGACAAACCAACCAACCAAACAAACCCAGCCAAACAAAAAAAACACCATAAAAAAGAAAGAGCTTTACTTTCCTATATTTTGTGGCTACAATGTACAGGACTAGCATGCCTTATCCATCATGTATTTAGAAGAGGAAGGACCATAGAGCCATGGTTCACTTTAGCAGGGTTAGTCCCCCTGTTTTTACTTCAGCTAAATTACTGTATTTTAAGAAGAATGTGTACTTTTTCGGTGTTTATTTCTAAAATTTGTGATTAAGTGTTACTTCCACTTTTCTGAAAGCACAAATCCAGACACCAATTCCAGGTTTCCTAATATTGGTGCAGAACAACAACTTAGAGCTCGTATTGCAGCATGATGATGGTTGTTTATAGAAAGCAGATGCTGCCCTGGAGGATGTCAAGGGAGAACGTTGGAGTACTCGGAGATGCAAGGCCAGCTGTGCTAGTGCTGACAATCAGTACACAGCACAGAGAAACAAACATGTCCTTCACTCTGTTGGGAGATGAGCAGACTCCAGAACTTAGGTTTTGTCTTAGAAAGAGCAAATCCATCCGTGCTAAAAGAATTCCCAGGACAAAGCTAAAATCATTCAGAATGGAAATTAAAGAATCCAGATAAGGGAGTCAACCAAGGACAGAAATTATGTGACTGAGCAAATGGCAGTTACGAGACTACTTGATGCAACTCGGTAAATGTTCTCTTGAGGAAAGTTTGGAAATAAGAAATCTCCACAGATTTTTGCATTAGTGATTTCTGGTATTTGGTACTTCTAGTATTTAGCATGAGTATTCCCCCCAAGCAAACTGAAGTGAATGAAATCTGTCTCCCAAGCTGTCTCAGAAAGAAATTTCTGAGTATAACATGAAGTATTTTTTCTTCTGAATCTGTTACATTTAGAATTCTGAAAAAGTAAGTAATAAGGTTCAGAATTTCCATAATCTTTCAGTCTAAGACAAAGAGATAAGTAATGATAATCATAAGCATATGATCAGAAGTAAAGATCTATTTTGTTAGAACTAATTTCATTTCCTTAGGTCTTTCTCTGTTTTGATACCATGACAGATTAAATTAATGAACCTCTGAGAGCTCTGTACAGTGCTTATTGACAGAATACAGGCATTTCTTGGACGTATTTTTCTACCGTTTGACCTGGTCTTGGTGCAGCTATAGTTATATCTAACACTATGTAATGAGACATCATGTCTTCCAGTACTAAGAAACCCAAATGTTCCTTATTTAGCTGTATTTCTTAAATAAAAAAAAAAATCTTGGATTCAGCTATATTAGGGTATATTTATAATGTTTATAAAGTTAGAATATGTCACATGTCATAAAATCTAAATAATCCAAGGTGGGTTCCTGAGAACCTGATTCAGAAAAAGGAACTTTACAGCTTTAAAAATTGGAACGTGATTTAAGAGAACTCAGAAACATGGATTCTATACCAAGATCCCCATCCCTTAATAGCTTTCTGTGATTTTAGACTTCATCTCTGTGCCTAATCTCAGAGGTGGAGATAATAACATCTGCTTCTCTGAGAGTTGTTTGGATTCAGTAACTGGAATTGGGTATACTGTAAAGGGAGAGATTTTGATCATGTAAATATAAACAGGACTTTGGTGTTTAATCACTAATCCCATGAGAAAAAAACAAAGACCTAGAAAGGCTCATGAGGACCTATACCACTCTCATGAATCCTTCCACCATAATCCATGAAGTTCGTACAGACATCATTTTCTGTCTAACAGAGTGCTGTTGTAGCAAGAAATATGTTTCTGCTGGATTCCTTTAACACTATTTTGAGAACCAGAAGCCTGTCCTCCGGCAGACAACTGTTCTTCAGGAAAACAAGATAACATCATCTTATTGCAATAAATAATTCAGTACTACTGCAAATACTAGCCATTTATTATTTACATTTCAGTACTAAACAACTCTAAATGAAGGTAAAGCAAAAGGGTATTTAATATCATTTAATATAATTTTAAAATTAAATATATTAAGAATTCAAAATAACAGCCAAAATTTCTGATTGTTTTTAAGCAAACCCCTCTCTCTGGGGTTTTGTTGTTGTTGTTGTTTTGGGTTGTGTGGGGGTTTTTGTTTGGTTTTGGTTTTTAATTTTTAACATGACATCAGTTACTTGCAGTAACAGCTGTTTGTATTCATGCCTTTCATCCTCTTCCTGGGACATGAACTACTAGCAAAGCTGTTGAAAATAATGATGGATGAGCTTTATAAACAGTGCCTCCCGATGTTTGCAGGGTCTACTCTTTTCTGTCCTTTTGAGATTTTTTTCTTTACCTTCTTTTTGTCTTTCACTTTTCTCCTACACATTTCTTTCTCCCTGAAAACTGCTACAATTTTCTCTGTAGGCTGGTTTTATCTTTGTGTTCCCTACTGTAAGAAAAATCAGACATCTAATACAGTCTTAACTACTATCTCCTCTTGTCTTGCAGTGCTTTAAATAGATGTTGGGTTTACTGGCATAGGACTGTCTCAATAAAGATGTTCCCCACCTCCACAGATAAGCTTGAGTATATGTAGGTTCCGAAATTTGTTGCTCCTCTTGCAACTGCATGCCCAGTCATGGTGCTATCAACAGGTCATGGGACAAACTGGAGCTCAGAGCAAGGCTGCCTCTTTTTTCTCCTGCTCTGAAGAGGACTTGCAGCTGCTGAGCATCCCTGGTATGTGTTCAGAGTCTTCTCTAAGCTGCCTACATCAAGGTTAGCTGTTGTTATATATGAAACGCTCAGCTGTTATTACAATTTATTCCCTTCCTTACCTAAAGTAGGTAGAGATACTGTCTGCAGGCAGTTCTGCTCCTCTGAGATGGTAAACACTCTCAGTTCAAGTCCTGACAAATGGGTACCCTCTGGGACACAGGGATGCTCTGCACTGGGAGCAGGCATGAACTGAGGGAACAGCTCTCTCTTTTCCTTTCCTTCTCATTACCCTGAAGATGTGAACTGCTGTGAACAGACTATATATTATGATATGAGCAAAGAAGATTAAGGTCTTTCATTAATTTCTCCATGTCTCCTCTGATGTGATGTGTACGCAATCATGTAATGAGGGAGAGGAGGAGAATTAAAGAACTTTGCTCACAGCGAGCACAATTTACAATTTTGTGGGCAGTGAGAGTGGCTCGCTGTAAGGCTCAAGCATGTGAACAAGTTGACAGTTTTATGTTATGATTCTTAGAGCTAGCAGGCTCACTGCCCACAAAATTTTGAATACACCAGTGCAGAAATTTAGCCTGTATGCACAAGATTCTTAGTAGGAAAAAATATTTGAAAGTAGCAAAGAATATTTGAATGAAAATAGTTTTCAGCACTTATTTTCAGATAAAAAAAAACCTGTTGTGCAAAATACAATTTGAAAACAGAGAAAATCTTTTGCCTTTTGAGATTTTGGTGTGTGAAATATTTCCCAGAAAAAAAATATAAACCTTGTTCCATTTATTGGTCACTCTGTGTGTGTGCCTGCCTCTTTCACAGATTTGATTTGTTTCTTTTAAGATAAAAAGAATGACAAAAAATAATGCTGACTATAGACTCACATCATATGTAAAAGCTTTTGGCCTAAATTAAAGTGATTTGTGGGGAAATAACACTGATACTTCATACATGTTCAAATATGAAAAATAAAAATCATAGACTTGTTCTGATCCAGTTTCAACTAGCTTTATTTGTGTTAAGTGGCATTCTAAAATGTTGTAGGAAAAGGTTAATGAGGCAATAGGAAGAAGTTAATGAGGCAATAAGATTAGAAGAGATGAATTAGAGGGGAAAGTTTTACTAGTGTCAGAAGCTGCCCATGTCAGAGACCTAAAGGACAGTAAAGGGGATTAGAGATTTCTCCAGAAAGATATTTTTCAATATTTGAGTGAGACTGGCTCCTGTACCATAGAAGCATTGGAATAAATGGAGGGAATGCAAACTGTAAATACCATATTCAACCAATGAAGGTGATTAGAGGTGAATATAGAGATTGCTTTTAATGATGAAGATGAACACAGAATACCTATATTTGACAGGTGGTAGGTAGAGGGAGAGTAAAAATGGGGTGAGGGAAGTCAAGAGAGTTACCGAACTAATTAATAGTACATCTTAGTAGATATCTCTTATTCATAGTTATTTATACTTATTTATACTTCTGTGGAGGGGAAAACTGATTATTCTATCAACAACTTCTCCACAATCCATTCAAATACTGTCATTCGCCAAAATTTAGCTTTGATTTAGAATAATAAATTAATGACAGGGTTAGTCATAAGGAAGTTTAGATGTCTAATTCAGACTCCCTAGACCTTGTAGTCAATAGGGATAGCATCTCCTTAAACTTATATCTCAGGATGGATAAATGCTTTCTAGAAGTGCCTGTCTTTTTTTTTTTTTTTTTTTTTTCCACTGGTAGTTGAGAAGAGTTTCAAAGATAGTTGATGGCTTTGATTTAGAAACCTGATTTTTAAACAGTGAAATGAGGCTAAAAGTATCAAAATGTAAATCTACAACTCTACCATTTTCCATCACTTCAACACGAGAAAGCTAAAATCATGGTTGAAATTATTCTTGCTATTTTAATTGAACTTCAAATATAGGTGTATCCTGGATCTGAAAAGGGGAACTATGAAGCCCCATGTCTCAGAAGGCAAAACTCTCCTCAAGCACTTTGCTCCCTTTCATCCCCACCATAAACCACTGCCTGAGCCTAAATATACATTCACAGTCTTCTTTGCACAATTTTAGCATCTTACATAAGGAGACCTATCAGATGCTGCAGATTCAGCTGCATAAAAGACAGCTCGCCAGACCACGTCTGAAATTTTGATGATGAAAGGCACACTTTGCTTTAGCTTTTGGATGAACAAAAGTTCATGCAGGAAAAAGAAGAAAAGTATTTAATGTCATACATACAGAACAACCTGAACCTTGATTATTTTAAGCCTATTCTGTTGCAGCTTTACCAAGGAGAAAATGTGCTGCTAAAGGGAGAAGAAATTTGCGAACTGCCCTCAAAAGTCTGTATTTTACATATCCAGAGTTCAATAAAGTATTTTTGCACAATGCTATGATAATCTTTGTGTAATATAGCATAAATATTGTGTTAAAGTAGGACAAGTGAATCTGCAAGCCCTTTTTTCATGTCAGTATAAGAACACAGAATGGGTTTTACCTATGCAAAAACCAGGAGGATTTTGCTATATTTTGCTTAGGTTCTCATTTAAATTATGACAGATTTCAAGCTACTTTCACTCTCCCATAGCAAATATATTTTTTATCTTTTTTTAGTTTTGATAGGCAAGTTTTTGAGGTTTGACAATATAGTCTGAAATGACAAAATCCCTTCCGAGCCAACCTTCACTTTCTATGCCAAAATAATGAAAAAGTTTACACCTCCTTGCTCTGAATATATATATAAAGATGTGAATATCACAACAGATTCATTTATTCTTTTTTTTTTCTGCTTGATGTCATGAAATGAGACATTCCGGCTTGAACCACTAGAAATCACAGGAAACGGATTAAAGTCCATTTGGCTTATATTACAATATGATAAAACTATAATGGAAATAATACAAGCACTTTAAGATGAGTGAAATTATTCCCATGGATAGTAACAAGTGATAATAGAAAATTTGCCCAAAGATACAATAAAGAGGAACAAATAATTATAAATATAATTCAGAAATATAATAAAATTATAAATAATAAAAGTATCAGAAGGGGAAAAACTAGATTGCCAGGTAGGTTTTGTATTTATTTACTTTTATGAATCCAAAGCAAAAATAATCCTTTGAACAGAACATTTTGTACTTGGGGTGTAAACAAACATCCCCCAGCCTAAATTCAAATGCACAGAGTGCTTCAAAAACATTGTAAGAACAACATATTTCTAAGAATAGCAGCTAAAAATGCAAGCAATGAAACCAAAGTACTTGAAGATTCCATTTCTGAAAAGTAATAGTTGTGTTAGGAAACCTCCTGACCACTCATGGAGCAGTGTGATGTGAAAATAAAGTTTATTTTTATAATTTCTGCCAAATTTGTGGGTCAGGCACAAGTGTAACCAGTCATATAGCATTTAAATGGAAACCAAAGAACATGTTGCATTACAGGAACAACTATGAACTTCCCCATTTGCTTTGGCACTCAGATGTTTAGGTAGTGATTTTTCATTCCTTTTATCGTTTTGGACATACGGTCTGATGAAAGATAAAAAACAAGCCTCAAAGGTAGATGGATAAAATTAGGTGCTGGTCTTTAAAAAATTTAGATTATTAGAAAGATACATAGAAAAACAGCTCAAGGATAAAGTGCTGACTTCAGGAGTGGATGTTGCCTACACACCTAATAGAGGCTTAGTTTTAATAGGCATGCTAAGGATTTTTAAAGAGGTAACCAAACTAAAAAGAAATAATGATGTTTTCTGACCTAGCAGTGCAAGTAATAAAATATATTGGTACTTTCCCTTTGCCATAAAACTGTCCTATCACAGGGAAGTATACACAGTGGGTAGGAATTGGTGTAAGAACCCCATACGACATGTTTTCACTCCAGTTAGTTTGGAGAGTGGCTCATTGCACATTTACTGCACAGACAATAAGCACTGAGCCTGCACCGTTAGTGCAGTGGAACAAGCTGTTTCATTTCACAGCTTGGCCGAGTCATTTATAGCCCATAAAAAAATTACTTAACACATGGTGGCATATGTAACTCTATAAAGCTTTCTTTGAGAAGGAGGTGGAAGATGGCATTTGTATACACAAATATATCCATACACATACTCAAGCTAAGGCAATATGTTTGCACTCTTTTGTGCTATAAACCTAGTAGGAACACTATCATGGTAACTGAAGATGAAAATTTTTGGTGAGAACCTGCCTTTTCATTCCTCACACCATGCTTTCCAGATTCTCCCTCAGATTTATACTGCAGCTCTGAGGCTCTTCAGTGAAATATGCTTAAAGTCTTGCTCATATCTCCCTGGAACTACACACTGGTGAGCACAGTCGTGTGTGCTGCACAGCTTGGGTACCAGAGCAGATGCTTCTGCACTGACTGTCCACGTGGAAAACAGGTAATGCTATTATATTCATTGATTTTCTTTTGCGTACTTACATTACCTGGTATGGTGGTACCAGCCCACTGTTGAGATGCTATTTCTCTATCATTAAATAAGAATGATTACTGAAATAATTGTTGCTAGTAAGACTACTAAGTGTAAGAGTATGAGTAATTGCCTATTCAGTGTGATAGTGAGAGCTGTGATAATTCTAACTAAACTCATTGTGTCTAATATACTAAAGAAAGCCAAATCTTTCTCCCAGGACCACCAAAGTATTTTGTGGCTGGCTATAGGAGAATCTAGGAAATTTTCGCACAAAAAGGAATACTGTAATTATTACTGGGATTCAATTACTGGGATTCAATCCCAATTACTGGGATTACCTGCATAATCTGTCAAACAGAGCAATGAGGGATGATCCTTTCCATGCATCAAGATAAACATGGAATCAGCTCAGTCAAAACTGGAAAAATTTGTTAATCCAAATTTTGCTCAGGAGAGATGTTATGCAGAGTATTCCACAGTATTATGCAGAATTCAGAGTTCTACAGTCCCTGGAGGATTGATGCCTGAAAGTATTGCTTACAGTAATGTGGAAATGTTTCCTAAAGTTGTAATCTGTTTGGAAAAATATCAATTTATCTTTCAGCTTCTGCCCAGAGTCTTCTGTAAAAAACAATATTTATTTTTTTTTAAAGTTTGCAACCATCCATTAGAAATCTTTATAGTCTAAAGTACCTGCTTTTCATTGAAATACACACTTCATATTTTCCCTCTCATTCAGCATTCAGCAGTGCCATTATTCTTCATTTCATGCAATGCTGATTCCCTCGAACTGCTACAATAGACATATCCTAAAGTTGGTATTTCCTTGCACTGTTGAACTGATGTGTGTGGTTAATGTCCAGAGACACACTTGAATAAAAAATATCACATACAAACCTAGAACAGAAGAAAAAGTACAGGGCTAGTACTGCACTTACGTAAATACACTCATAGAGCTTTGTGATGAAGACTGAAATTATGGAAAGAAAAATAGAAGGGGAAAATGTGCTCCTGTTTGCAGTGTTCGTGAACTGGGAAGAAATCTGTTAAGCAAATGGAGTTATATAACACTTAGAAACAACAGTGATGTTCAAAATTATGACATCAGTCCATGTTCCAAGCGGAGTAAATGAAGAGGTCTCAGTGTTCTATGGGGGTGAAAATGCAAAATATGTTTCTGAGTTTCTGAAGTTTCATGAGGAATGCTGAAGATAGTTGAAGTCCTCTTATAAAGAAAGGAAGAGCTGGGAATTATGGAAATTAGAAAAAGAGAAGGGCCTAATGTCCAGTGATGGGAGAATGTGATAGGTTGGTAGCAGAGATGCAGAGGGAAAAATGTTTTATAGTGCATGACTGAAAATTTTACAATATGATGACCTAAAACATTTATTCAGGATCTTTAAGATTGAGGAAAAAAGTCAGACTGGTTCCTGGGAATTTCACATCTCAGATGTTGAGACCTCTCTCTGGTATTACACAGAACAGAGATACCCAATCCCCTCTTCTGGGACCTGAGATTCTTGCCCAAACAAGGGGTCTTGAGGCTATGATGAGAAGGCCTCCAGCAAATTTGACAGCATTTCCACCAGCAACTGGGAAACTTTTCTGATGAAAATTTTCTCAAAACTTTATGCCCTAGAAAAGGTGATTCAAAAAACACACACATATTTGTATTTAAATATGTCTGGCTGGCTGGCTTAGAAACTCCCCCTATATTTTCTGAAGTTTATTGAAGCAAATACCGTCTATTTGTGGATATAAAAAATCCCAACCCTTTTGTAACTCATTAAAAATCTTTTTCTGCTCCTGGGCAGTACATATGCAGTAGGACTTGCATAATTAACTGAATCTTTTCAATAATGAATACAAAGAAGTTTCTCATAGTGAGCTAATGCTCTGACAGGTCCTGTAGATTTACTTTCTGGCAACTGTCTTTAAAGAGAAATGAGGCTTTTTTTTTTCTGTCTCCTGCCGCAGCACAGTGAGACTGCTTTGAGAATTAGTGCCTCACAGACTTTATGCACTGAGGCCAACACTCATGTTTTTATCAAGAATATCTGAGATTTAGTACTGCTCTTTTGAAGACAGCTGTTGAAGTCTTGCTTGTAATTTATTTTTAAAAATTTAAGCTCTGCATATGGGAATTGAAAGCAGGGTTTTGCAAGTCCTCACAAACTGAAAGTGCAGCATAGACTCTTTGAATAATGTGGTTTAAAACTTATCTGGTGGTTTTTGAAATGTAAAATACCTGGGCCATGGAAAAATATTATTAATTTTGTATACTCATTATAAATTTGTAATAAAGTATAGCAAACATCGTATTTGTGATCATTACCCATGAATATGATTCCACTACCTGCAGGAATTGCACAATCTCTCTTTACAGTTTCAATCAATTTAGAACAGAAAGTAAAAAGATTCTTTCCAACTACAAATGAAGACAAATTTTAGGAGAGCAGAGCATCCACTCTCCTGGACTTGGAACTTACTCGGGAAGTGTCCCACAAAGTAAGAGAGAATACTGAAAAAAATCTGATGCATAGTTCTGATTTGCATGAACTGAAGAAAGATGCCTTGTCCTGAACAGTCACCACAAAAAGAGTCTTGAATGACATAAAGAATATTTAAAAACTCTACAACTCTGCCTTTTTAGAGATCCTAAAGAGATCTGATATGTTTACTGAATATCTGCTTGGAATTGGCTCAAAAATATGAAACTACACTGGCCCTTAGTGTAGTGTTCATGAAGAATGACTTATTGAGCTAATGACAGGCCACGGTTGGTTACCATGCCAGCTGACACACTCAGCATCACTAGACAAAACCGTGTGAAGAACAATAAAGTATCACATGAGACTCCTCTTTCTAGCATCAGCTTGCAGTATTATTTGTGAGCAACCTGACGTACAACAAATTGTTTCTGTATTCACGAGGAAAAGTAGTTTATGTATAATTTCTTACAGAATAAAAGTCTCATAATTTTTCTGAACTAAATAACAGCTGTAAAAAATCTTAGAAACAAGTTTGACTGCTTAATGTGTATGCTGAATATTAAAAGATTGAAGACAGAAAAATTCACGGGATCTGGGCTACTTAATAGTACTTATTAGTGTTTGACAGTATTTAGTGACTTGAACAGCTGTTCACTGATGTCCAAACAAAAGTAATTCATCACTGAGAACATAAGCATAAAAGTAGAAATACTATTTAAATATGCAAATATTGAGGTATAGATATAGATTCACTCAGTAACAGTCGAAGTTACTATAATTCATTTCAGATTATGATCTGTGTCTGGAAGGAAATTAAGTTTCCCTAAAAGTCTTTGAGACAACCTTTTCTGTAGTAATGAATATAATTGGATCTGAATTCGTCTTTGTCAAATTCAAAGTACAATATCTGGATTCATCATGTAAAATTGACTTCCATTTGCTTCCCTGAAGCACTATCAAGCTGCTCATCTGATTTGGAAAATACTACCTATTGATACTCAAGGACTCTACTACTCTGCCCATTTTAACGGCCTTATTGTCTGTGGTGGTAGTGCTAATTAATATTTCTGCAAACTGATTATCATTGTGAAAGACAGGGCTGCAAGGCTGAAGAACCTGAAGACCATGTTCTGTCTTTGAAGTTATTTCAGCACAATTTTACCCCCACATGTACCACATGCACAAAAGTATCCCCTTGCATGGGGTTTCAGAAGGAAAACTTTGGGGATCCACTGCTGAATGGCAAGTCCGTGAATGCTGTTATATAGATGTTCCTCTTGGGGCTGAATCCGCAAGGTGTCTGTATTGTTACCACTTCCAAAGAGGGAGAGGCTTTATTTTCCAGTCAAATCTATACATTTGACTATCTTCAGATCTGAAATTTGAGGATATGCATACAACATGACTCAGGTCAACACTGATTATAACTTCTTTTATCATTTTAATTCCTCCTTCCTGATACAGTTTGGCTATAGGAAAGAGTGCAGCCATTTAAATCCATGACTCGGACATCATACTGATGTAGAGACTGCAAACTTAATCCTGAAATAGTTAGCAAGATATCTAATTATCCTGCGCAAAGCACTCAACTTCAAATTTTGCAATAAACCCCATATATTATAGTTCAGCTGAAAAACAGAGACAGCCCTCTACGTTAAATAGAATTAAGCCTGAGGTGCCCATAATGCTGTCAGTTAATGATCATGATTTCCACCAAAAGAATAACAATTTCTGTTTTAGGCCCTTTGTGATGCATACTCTGAACTGCTTCCACAAATTGTTTCTTTTAAAATTTTGGTTTGCTTCCCTTAGTAATAACAATACCAGTGGTAGTTAGAAAAGGACAAATCTTAAAAAGAATAGTATTATTTTCAGTTTACAAGGAACTGAGGCTTAAAGACTGTAAAAAAACCTGTCTGACATTAACCAATCCAGCAACAAAAATTATCATGTAATCCTGTTTTCTTTTTTAATTTCAAGTAATGTGGGAGAGGACACAGTGTTCTTTGTGCACGTATGCTTCTGAGTGGTCTGTATTGTATGTTTATGTTCATTATTTACATGAAATTATAAGTAATTACAAGCAGGTTTTCCAATTAGAAGGGTCAGGCAACTGCAGCTACAGACAGTAATTGTAACTAAATGTATATTGGTACTCTTCATTACTTTTGTGATCTATCTCACAGAAGCACAAAGAGACAACATAATAAGGAGCTTTCAAGCTCCATGCTGAATTTTTCCCTTTCTTCATGTGACACATAAGCTGCACCAAAGGAGCACTTTTTTATCAAGAATGCTTCAAGACACATAAGGCAAGTCTGCTACCCTTATGAGCAGTGCACTTTCTGATTCTGAAAGCTGTTTATTATGCTTTGAAAACAGGCACTGGTAATGGCAGAATTAACTCCTCTACTGTCAAAGATAAAACTTGTGCCACTGGGAACTATAAACGCTGTTGCTGATTCTCCCTCAATGCTTTATCCATAAACCATCATTCTACTGCACAGACAAGGAAAAGGCAAAGGAAACTGGTTTGTTTATTTTCTGTTATTTAACAAAGATAATTTTAAAAATAATCCCTCATTTACAAAGTCTGTGATGGGATATGCCAGGTCTTGCCAGCATATGTAAGGTAGGGAAAGAAAATAATATGTTATCTGTATGCAGCTGCAGTGAGGAACTTCAAGTAATAGATCATAATTACCTGGGATGAATTTGGCCAACTCGGTGGTTATGATAAACACTACGGAGTGTTTAATAAACAACTGCAGCAGATTGCTGCTTTAAACTCTTCCTGGCGAGGTGTCCCTTTAAAGAAAGTAATACCTTCCTTGGCACCGATCTAGCTGCAAAGAACATCTTTACCTGTAACTAATCACTGATTCTTACTCATCTTAAAATAGCATAAACAGGCACTGGTGCTGAAAGAGCTCTCTTCACGCTCCTGCTTATTTCTTCCCACACAGTTTCCCTTACGTTATCTCCTTTAGCCATAGATGTTTTTAAAGCTGCCTAGTAAACTAGTTGGCAGAAATGATCCTACTAACTGCCATCTCCCCCACTCCCCATATTGATTTTGGGTTAGTCACCCAACTCAATTCAGCACACGCTTTATGCCACCATGAAAAATTAAATGAGGTTGAGGGAAGGAAAGAATGACATTTTTCATAAACAATGCTGGTTTATGACAGTGTGCTTTATGAAGCAGTTATAGTCTGATAAGATAATTCAGAGAGGAAAGGACTGCTGGAGGTCTCCAGTCCAACCTCACATTCACATTAGGGTTAATGTATCTGCAGAGGTCCAAACCAAACACATTGTTCTGGATATGGCCTCACAAGTACCAGCGGAAAGGTTTAATCCCTTCCTATGACCTGCTCTCTACACAGTTAACTTTTCAGCATGGTATGCAACAACAATGATCAGAAAGACATTTTCCAAATTAGTATTGTTTAAAGAAAAGTTGGTGTCATCGCACTAGTGACTTTCTCAGAGAAAATCTGTTTTGAAGAGTGCTTTAAACAAGTTCTGTTGAGTAGAACTGAGTGGACATCACACATTTTGAAATGAAAGCATGTAAAAACTGATGGCTTTGTAGGAAAAGGACATTGTCTCCCATGCCAGCACTTTCAGTATTTTTAAAATTGCTTTGGGCATCCATTGTATGGTTTTAGTTTTACTCATTTTAAAGAAGTCTAAAGAATATTGAATCTGCTTTGTGGTCCCTGCATTATTCCCCAACTGTTTGAAAACAAGTAGTGGCACAAAAATCTCTTTTCATAGACCATCCATTTTACTGTCAACAATAAAGAAAAGCTGCCTCAGGAAAACAGCTTTAAATATAGCTGTGGCGCTATCAACAAGTTAGCACTCCTGCATGAAAGCAAGTCCAGTTATTTATTTGAGAGTTTTGCTGCAGGAGATAGAAATCAGTAGTGCTGTAGCAGGAATGTAAGCCCAGTTCTTCATTGCTTAGTTTTGCTGCAGGGAGCTGGAGAGATCAGATGCATAGGTCTTTCTGACTGGCCATGTATGGTTGGGTTTTCTCTTTATATAAACGGAGAGTTGGTTGTGATTCCCAAAGGCTTCTAATACTGGGAATGTGTGTTCAAGAACTGAGCTGGACCAAGCTGAATGAGAGTAGTTTATATAAAGACAGATTGGCAGTTCTCAGAAGTGAGGAGGTTTGCTTCTGTCTCTTTGGCCCAACTGTTATACTGAAATCAAAGAGGAAATGTAACAGCCTTGATCATTTCTGTCAGCTGTGTGCAAGAGGTGTGATTGTGGCACAGGCTGTGAGGCCATATCTAACAGTCCACTGGGAGCTGCTCAAAGTTCAAGGATACTTCAATTCCTTGTTACCATGCCCTAGGGAAGTCTAAACAATGAAATTTAGAATTTTCCTTACTCTTGTTTTGATGGATATATGCCTGGTTTCCTTGTAGGCTGCTCACTCCCAAAACCTTTAAGGTCTGTGCCCATTATGTTGATTATGTGGATTATTTTATACCTTCTGACTAGCTCCTGCATCAGTTTGTCCTTTCTTCTTCCCAGTTTCACCTTTGTTCCTCTAATGGCTCCCAGAGTTCATCTTCCACCTTCCCATCTGGGTAAAGGCAACCCTACTGGGGATCCCCTACTGGGCTCTCTGTCTTCCTTCCATTAACAACCAAATGTCTAAATACTGGTAAGTTTTGAATGCAGATGAAGTCACTGAATTATAAGACAGTGAACTTGTCCGAGATGTTGAGAATATTTTCATGCCTGTCCAAGCCCTAATCCTGAAACTATATGGGACTGTGGTTTAAATCTGTGACTATTTTGTTATATATCCTATTATCCAATTGTGAGTTTTGACAAATATCAGGAATCTTGTGTAAAAAAGGAGGAAATTACTAATTATAAGTGTTGTGGTTTAGTCTGATTTATTTGTGTTTCCTGTTGCTTTTTTCCCAGGATTGTAACTGAGTTTATAACTCTGTGTGCTCTTTTTGTGGTGAACTCCAGCGAAGCAAACAAGGATAGAGCCGCTACCTCCAGAGAGGTACAGAATTCAGAGAAAAGCATGTGTGGTCTCTTTAGGCAACTCAGGGCTTCTTGCCAGGCTTGCCTCAGTTCAACAAGGGAGATTGCTGTCTGCTAGTGCGTTTTGAGAGGGCGCTCCTTTCAGCAAATACAAGGCACCAACTCTTCTGGGAGACAAAACCAATTAAGAGGCAATCAGTTGCTCCAGTTACAGTGTGAATCATGAGAGTTTTCCTAGCTCTCTTCTTTCTAATGAGCTTTGTGTCAACCACTGAATCTATAGAAGAACTCTGCAGGTTGTCTATACCATCTCTACAGTGTCAGGTGTTTTTTTTTTTTTGCTCTTCCCGGTAGATTTGAAAGGTGGAGAAAAGAAAGGGTTAGAGTGGGGCTTTGCTTAAGTATAACTAAAAGAAAAATTTATTTTTTCATTGCTAAATTGATCACTAATCCTTGCAGAATTCCTTTTGTCTTGTGAGAAAAAAATAATATAAAAATCAGGCTGGTTAGCAACATTAAATTTGGAGAACAGAAAGTATAGGTTATATAAATGCAATGAAAACAGAATTAGTATTTGTAATCTAAATATGCCCAAAATTGGTCCTTAATTTAGATTTGTGACCTGCTTCAGTTTTGATCTTTAGTGAACTAACCCTGATCTTTTTTATCTTGTTCTTTTTTTTCTGATTTCAAGACGGCTATGTTGTATTTGAGTAACATGTTGACTCAAAATTTCTTCCTTATTCCATTTTTCACCTCCTAATTAGAGCCTTTTCTAACCAAAAAAAAAAACAAAACCAAAAAACAACCCACCAGAAAACCAACCCAAAACCAATTGACACCATCTTATGTTTCTTGTTAGTTCAAGATAATTATGGAACTTAACACTCCAAACGGTAATTACACTTGCTATTGAGCACAGCAGCCGTTTTAGAACTGCAGACCAAATCAAATTATCATTTTTGTCAAATAAAGTTAAATGTGCTTAAAAGTTTTTCCTTGATGCATGTAGAATAACATTTTACAGTGACTGTCACCTAACATCTGTTGGAGGTAGACCTAGGACTCATCTGCCCAAGTGCTCATGTCTATATCTGAGCTAGATATCAAGTCTCTTTTTATAGCAAAAGAAGAGCAATTACTTTTCTAGAACATGGTTTGTCTTATTTGCAAATAGATCTCTAAAATAGGTTAGATTAATTGTAACTTCAAAATGGCTATTTTTTTTCCACTGATTGCAAAAGATTTACTTCAGTGGTTGATCCTTTCATAACTCCCATGATAAAATTTCTCATTGCATTATCTACTTCAGAGATCCCAGCTGTAGAAGAATATTTGATTAGATTTTTTTTATATATATATGGTAGTCCAAACTGCAGGTTTTTAATTAGACAATTAACATAGAAATAGTTTGAGTATGAGAATGAAATAAATTGTTTTACTATTCAGACAAATTCCTAGACTACTTAAGCAGGTCCTGTTTGCAAAATCTAAAGGATCAGACCAGAAATCTCCTTATCCTCTATTTAAGATCCAAAAGAAATTGCCAACAACATCATTAATCATTATATTATTGTAAATGTTATTAAATAAAAAAGACCATTAAATGAGTAGAACACATGAAAGTCAGTTTTAAAACTAAATGAGATTAATAGGATTCATTGCCTTTCTGTGTGAGACTCAGTATGAAACAGTCTCCTTTTTTTTTTGCTATCCGTTGCAGTCACAACTAGTAACATTTATTTTCCAGATTATGAAAGCTCATGAAACAAAAGTGATATTTTGACTGAGGGAGAATCCTGCCAACACAGATGAAGCACTTAATGCAGAACAGAGGGTGTTTTTTTCCAAACGTGTATGTAGGACTATTACAAGGTAATAATTTATGTAAGTATTTGTATATATGTGTAAAGATATGAGTGTGAGTCAACTATTTATATTTGTGCACATATATATATGTAAATGAACACATGTGTATGAATATATGTGCATTTGTACAAAAGTATGCATATATATTATTGAAGTAGACCTAATCCTAGGAATCTACATATATTAAACCTACCTTGATGAAGCCCAAAGTATTAGCTCGTTGCAGTAATCAACACTAAATGCTTAGGCTCTACTGTAATTTAAGTTTGTGACATTATAGCTACCTAAATTAATTTCAAATTCCATTTCACAATCTAACTGCAATTAAAACAAACAAACAAACAAACAAAAAACCCCAGCAAACCAAAAAACCCCCGAACAACACTGACATCAGTACTGAAACCAACTAGGGGAGTAGGGGAGCAAAAAAATTGCATGGTTTGGCTATTTCTCTGAGGACAAGACAGGTGATCTAAATTCCAACAAGATGCTGCAACAGATTCCTGCATTTGTATAAGCAACTCTCTGAAATAAAGTACTGCTTATTTAAAGTAAACATAGTACAGTGAATCAGTCCAGTGAAAACCTGGGAAGTTAAGGATCATAGGCAGAGTAGGACAAAAGTGCTGCTACACTAAAGAATAAAGCAAAAGCTGCAGAGTCTGAGCTCAGGGTTGCTCAGAGGACAGACTTCCCACCTTCAGGGATCATTTTTAGCACTTTAGCTGCTCAGTCAGTTAAATGCTTTAATCCTAATTTTTCTGCACTCTCCAGCATTGCTCCTGTGTTGTTCACAGTACTTGGAAGTTTCTCGTTGTGTGAACCCTTTTCTCACACGCCAATCTTAGGCTGATCAGATGTCAGTGACTTACATGGAGTATGTCCTGATCTAAACTGTTGCACGATATTAATCTACCCCACTTCATCTATTAAACTGTGTATGTCACGTTAGGTCATGACCATGTACACTCCTGTACTTTATATTGTAGTATAGCAACATTTCCTATACAACACAATTAAATACGTTAAAGTACTTTATTTCACAATTTACTGCAGAATGCAAATGGCATTATGGGGACTTCTGACTCCCAATGGCAAAACTCCCATTAACTCACTGGAGGCATTCTTTACTATTATAAGCATCATTTGAACTCTGAAAGCTTTATGAAATAATAAGTTTAATATAACTTTATGAATGAATATATATATAGAGAAATTAATTTACTTAATTCTGTTCATTCAGTAAGTAAAAAAGAGAATTTAAAAAAAAAAAAAAACACAAAAGAACCCTGATCATCTGCAACAAAACTCAACAATATCTCTTGCATTAAGAGCATTGAATGTACATTTTGAGATGAATATATAAAACTACCAGATGATATGTCCTTATAGATCAATTCAGTTCATGTAAAATGAGCTACCTAGGGTGAGAAAATATATAAAGGAAAAGGTTAAGTGGGAAGAATTAACAAAATGCTGTGGAACTTTCTTGTGACTCTATTTCCTGCTCAAACGGACATGAAAGCCTTTCTTTTAGAGACTTTCCCTCAGTGCAGTGTGGTAGAAAGAGATGAAATGTTCATCATGGTTCACATCTACCTTGTCTCATTTCTTGTAGAATGTGGCAGCTGACACATTTATCTCCTTTATTTCGTGTGACAGGCACAAAGAGGTCTTCTCACCAAACTGGTCACGGGATGACAATATGTAAAAAGAGGTGTGTATATTTTTATTTTTGTTCATATATAGCATTTTTAAAGATCAGTATAAAACTGGGTTATGTGTCAAAACTTAAACTGTGTTTAAGTGTATCTGCCTAAGTATCTATTACTGTGTCTACACGGCACTAATCTGGAGCAATATGAACAAATCAGTAGATAAAAGCAGTTCGTTCTGAGGCACCTACATCATATAAGGTTGAGAGCTTTAACTTGAAATTGGAATTACTCTGGTCTGTGATACAAATGTTGCTTTTCTGCATGTGGTCCAATTCTGTCCAAAGGACCCATCATTGGTCACGATTTATTTCAAAGCTGTGTTACTGCTCTGAATCATATAAGCTAGATGCAGCCTGCATGAACATAGTGATATCAGAGAGACTGTTTACAGAAGTAATGTAAAGCAGGGAAGCACGTGCTTTTAGCCTGTAGGTCTCTGTCACTGCTGAATTTGCTAGCACGATCATGCTCAGCTTGCTTAGAGATGTGTTTTCTGTGATCTCTGAGATTAATTTTTTTTTTCAGTATAATTTTGCTTAGAGAATTTTTTATCCCTGTATTTTTTCCCATATCTTGTGCCTAAGTTAGTTTTGAAGGTTTTTTCCTGCCTACAACAAGGTTAGATTTGATGCAAGGTAGACTGGACAGTTATGGATTTTGATCTATACATATAAACTGCTACAGTTTTTGTGAGACTACACAAGATTGATTGTCTACTGAGGGTTTCACAGTGATACTGAATTGATGCTAAAGGTGAAAATATTCATCCGAAATCAATATTAATTTGTCTACAGGTGGATAAATAGATGAGTGCTTCTCGGAAAAGGAGAATACCAGGTACACAGTGCCTCTATGAAAATTTCCAAAAGAATAGCGGAGGGACAAACCATCAGCAGTTTCTGCTCCTAATCCCATTTTGGGTGGGTGCCAATCACACTTCAGTGATGCTTGCCTAAGCTGTATGTTATTGCAATGGGTTGAATGTAATTTCAAATATTCATTTGATATTGCAAAGATAATAGTTAAGCCAAACAGATGTAAGGACAGAATTCTCAGTGTGCACTATCTACATTTTCCAGATAGAAGCATTGTCTTTGGGTAGTAACTCCATTGTCTTAACAAAATGATGCAGAAACCTTGAAGTTCCTCTACTAACCATCAGAAGTAACTTGGTACCATCAGAAAAGTTATTTACACAAGGCTTCACAACCAGTATTTGCAAAGCATTTCAGGTAATTGAGAATGTACTGCAACCCTCATTTTATCATGGGAAACTTCATTATAAAGATCAGGTTATTTATTCCAAAGGCTTATTAAGAAATTAGGAAAGAAAGTTGCCATTTTTTTTTATCCCTTCCTAATTTTTTATTACATATATTTTTAATTTAAAATTATAATCTTCTGAAGAAATCTGTTCTGAGAAGTTTGTTGACATTATTGACCTTTATTATGAAAAAAATGTTGTTTTGTAATTGGGCTTATTCAGGTAAGAATGTCGATAAACTGACATAATGAATCAAAAAAGATCTGACCTCTTTTTATTTAATTTATAATAATAATAACAGACATAGTATCCCTAAGAAAGAATTTTCCTGTGAAAATTATAGCAGAAATCAGAATAATTATTTCTTTCAGTCAATGCTTTAAATATACGTCTGTGTATTCAGTTAATCCCAGAGAGGACCAAGGAAGAAAGAATGTGTCTGGATTGTTTGTGTGTGTCCTTTCTCCCAGGATTTGCATCACTTCCTATTATATCAATTTTTCAAGCTGTCTTCAATTTAGAATCTTTAGCTAGTGGCAGAAAATTTTACTTGAAACAAATTCCTCAGCTTTGTTTGACAGGAAAACTGCAATATTTAATTTTGGAATTTGATTCAGAACAAGTAACCTGAGGGCAGTAGATGCTGCCAATGAAGAGGGAACTGATTTGTCATATTATTATACTTGGATGCATCTGTGATTTCAGTGCAGTCCTTCCCTCACAATGTGACAAGGCACACATCCAAAATGATGAGACATTTATGAGGAGGCTACGGCCTCTTTACCTTTCCTCTTTCTCAGTAAATGCGTACCTGCATACAACCAGTTTGACTTAACAAGCCAGTTTTAAAAGGCTGGGAAAAACCCCACAACGTACAGTGACTGGGTTTTGTTGAGAGAATGGCAAAAGTTATGTTAGGAAGCCTGGCTTTGGCTCACTCATATAGGTTGATTTTCTGTTTTCTGATGGAAAGCAATATGCTTTCACATTGTTTCCACTGCTGAAGGTAAATTGGAAAAATCTATTTCTCATGTTGTAGGATTCTTGCAAGTGTACCCAATAAAAACAGAAAACTAGTCCTTATTTTATCAAATTCTGGAAAAGTATGCTCAAGTCATTTTCTGAAGGCAAGCTGAGGCTCTTCAATGTCTCGTTCTCTTTGTACAATTCTGTAAATCTGAAGTAGCTCTTTTAGTCAATGGAACAACACCTGGGTAAGGTGGTGTTGATAAGGAGAGGTGAAGAGCAGCTCCTAGGCTCTGCTTCCCAAAGTCTGTTTTCCTTTTGATGTGAAAGTTGGTTTTGTGCACAATGTGTTCACCAGCAAAAAAAAAAATAAATAAATATATATATATATATATATATCTTGTTAACTTTCTTTCATTTTCTAATACTGTTCAGATTCCTTTCTTTGGAAACGCCATCTCTCGTGTAGAAAAATCCTATTGTTATACTGTATAGTTTCCAAATTATGTAGCATAATTTTGCAAGAATTTAGGTAATTTTGCTTTGTGAAAATGTTTGAAAAGACAGCACTGAGTATGAGGGAAGATAGTGTGGATACTGTGTAGGCTTTACTTCATATATGGAAAATAGTGTGAAAAATGTTTCTGTATAAAGTCAGAGACTTTCCGTACAGCTTTAAAACATAAACAAAGTACCAAATAGCCCTAAAACCAACATATAAATGAGTCAATGTGTCTATGTTTGTTACTTTCTCAAATGTCCAGAGGCAAGAAGGAAAGCCTCCCTTTTCTCTCCTTTACTTGCCAAGTAAGAACAACTCTTAAGATGATCAGACTAGTGAGAAGGACATAGTTTATAAAAAAAGTCAAATAATTGATCAGTGAGAATCCAATTCCTTCAAAAATGTAACATAGTATTCCGTGAATATGTTTCTAAAAAGCAAAACACTCAGCCCAGCGCAGCCAAGGCGATCAGGAGGCGAGTGAATAAATGCTATAGATATTAGATGAGCAGCAGGAGGAAACAGTAAGTATCCACAACATACCCAGCAGGCATTGATGCAAGTTACATATGGGGCTTTTTCTAGTATATCACACAAATTGACTAATTATCGTAGGCAGTATGTTACCAGACTTCTGGGAAAATATGTGAACTTCTAGGTACTACAGCAGTGTGAAACATGAAGGCAGCTGTACGTATCAGATGTTTGACCCATCTGATCTCCAGAAGCTTTGTGCATTTTTCCAAGGCATGGAAATTCAGTCATGTTATGTTATTATCACATCACAGTCAGTCAGAGTGCAAAGCCAATGTGGCAAACAAAAAACTAAAGAAAGCTTAAAAGAGAAAGTACAACAAAAAGAAAGAGCACCAATGTGTGTTTCAGAAAAGACAGACCTATGCAATGGATAGCATTAACACACATGCAAGCCCGGAGACCATTTGGTAGAACTATTCTCATCTGATATCAGTCATCTAAACTTTAAATATGCAAGCAAAAATAAATGTTTCAAAATCTCATTATAATATTTTTGTTCTAAACAGATAGTGGGAAAGGACTGACACTCCAGGAAGCTGACTCTGAAGGGAACCCTGAATACTCTCTTTGCTGCGGAAGCCAATCAGGTTTATACCTATATACATGTGGATCTGGGGTCATTTAAGATGTTCTATTGAAACTAAGTATCTGGTCAGGAATGGCAGATGTGACAAAGATACCCCTGACTTTCTGGAGCAACAACTAGACTGAGGCAGAAAAATACTTTAGGGTATTTAAAACATCAGGATACACCTATGTTTAAAGCCTCTGAATCCCTTTCTAGATAAAGATACATAAACTGCATCCTACTCTACATGCACAGTACATCACTTTCTGCCACTAGATTTGGCTAGTATTCTGTCCATTTGATTTCCTCCCAGTCATAGCCCAGCAGTTTCAGAATAAATAATACACAAAAAGGAAGAGCAACATATAATACCCTAAAGTAATTGCAAATGCCTACACAGGACAAACTGTTAGGAATTCTTTAAGAGAAATACACATTCTAGAGCCTTTCCTTAACAGACAAAACATTATTCACATGCTGCTGCAACAGCTAATGCATTTCATCAAAGCTACAAGCCTGTAAGACTACTACCATAGGATGAAATAACGAATATGGAGCATTATGAAAATCACATTAATCTGAAAATAAACTGGGGACAAAGCACAAGGTTCTAATTATGAAAGCAGACTCTTTACCATGTGAATCAGATACAACTAGGCAATTTCACCATGGGAAAGAATTATATTCATTCTAATACGCCAATTTTCAAAAACGTCTGTCTTCAAACACAATTTACAGTCCAATAATTCTAAGTAGTCTCACATGCGAACATAAATATCAGCTGAAGTTTAATTTTAGCTTGCCATGTGATCCCACCTGGAAATGCTTTAGATTCATCTGCATTTAAACAGCATTCCAACATAATTGTTTGAACAGCAATCTAAAAAAAGGGTTTATACTACAAGATCGTGTGAGGGTAAATAAAAAAATCTCCTTTCTGAATTCCCAGCATAACAGTTTAATTTTGAAGTTATACATTATCTAGAAAAAGAAATAAGTAATAACTAATCTTCTAAACCACACATATATAATACAATGCCAGCTCCTTTTACATGAGTTACAAACATTAAGGAGCTATAAAGAACTATTAAGTATAGTAACGGGTTATGATATTCCTTTTTCTTTTTTTTGACATTTCAAATAAATACAACAAAAGTGAAGCTCTAATACAGAACTGTTTGGTAGGAACAGCTGTGTTATCATTTGTAGGCAAGCCTAGAAAAATCTATTTAAAGGAAGTGCTTGATAAAACGTGCTATGTTTTGAGAGGAAGAGCTTAGGTTTTGGATTCTTATTTCTCTTCCTGAGTAGTAATTTCAGAAAGCAAGATTAGGCTAGAAGTTAGGAAAAACATTTTAGCTTCAAGGATAATCATGCACTAGAACAGACTGTCTAATGAAACTGTAAAGTCTCTATCACCACTAAGAAATTTTTGTTGCAGGTTAGCAAAAAGCTTTTAGGAACAATATTGTGTTCTGAAGCAACAGAATGACCTCTTGTAGTCCCCTCAACCCTGTTCCTGCTTCATAATAGCTCACACATATGAAAGTACTGAACATTACGGACCTTAAAACAGATCTATTTTACTTACTTTTTTCCTGAAGTATGCACAAAATTCCAGGTCATAATCACACTGCTAAATGGAGGAGATCACATGAGTTATCCAGAAAGATGACATTTAAAAATGCTACTCAGTATCTCCTAGCTTCATTTTCATCACAGAGGGGAATTTATTTAGGATTTACCAATTCACTTTCTATCATAGTAATACTTCAACCTGACTTTTGCTGATTCTAAATGAACACTGATCATGAAAAGTGACTCTATTTAAAGATGTTTTAAATTACTCACTAGGTGAAGTAGCCCTTCTTCAGATTTACACCGGCAAGGCTCAGGTCCAGTAATCATACACTCCAGTATCTTCACCTTTGCTCCATTTCTGGTGAGGGGATCCCCCTGTTTGTTTTCCCGTGTTGAAGGTCTTCATTATTAAATGGTATTTGTACTAAATGTGCCAGCTGGTATTAAATTATATTTCCTTCATAACCTTATCTTTCTAAAAGAAATAAATTACAGAATCCTACCAAAATGACTTCTTTTTTTTTTTCCAGAAGTGAAACTGTGTAGCTTTGTCAGATTTTTAATGGAATTACTAGCACTCTGATTCCCAGCCCCAGCCCAAACCCTCTGATCCCATTACATCTCCAATGAGTCACTGGAAGAAACCTCCTGAAAGACTTAAGCAGCTTCATGTTACTGGAGATGTGTTTAAGAGCTGGGCAAATGAAAGTGATTAAGAATATTAGGCAAGCAAATTATCATTCCAGTTGATTATTGAAGCATCATATCATAGGGTGATATTTTGGTTTCAATGTGAAATATACGTCCTTTCAGGTTTTTCTGTTTTTCTTTTTGCTTGGTTGTCTTCTTAGTATTTGTTAATTTTCTCACAGGAAAAATGGACTTTTTTTAATGAAAGCTTAAAAAAAAAAACCAAGTTCTTTACACTCTTCTTGCCACATGAGTTAATGGCTAACAGCCATCCGGTCTCAGTTCATACAAGTTGGGCACCAGCTGTTGGCCAGCTGTTAATCACAGTCAGGCTCTCTGGGTTGTTTACTTCTCCTTAATGACAATTTATGATAACAATTCAGGAACAGGATGATTTGTAGTTATGTAAAGCAATGTTGTTTGTGATGTGGATACAGGAATACAGAAGAATATATTTTGTCCTTTTTTCTGCTATGATTCTATCTCTGGCTGAAGTCTTTAATCTTATTTAAATTCTTTCTGCTTCTTCTTAGGAAAAGCAGCTGGATTATACTGGCAAATACCTCAGGAAGGAAGAACTAATTGCTCCTATTATTACTGGAGAGCCAGGTGGGCAAATTAGAGTACTGGGCCAATCAGGGATAGAAAAAAAGAAATGTTTCCCAGAATTAGGGAGAAAGCTCATAATTCTTAGCTTTACAATACTGCTGCTCTTTGTCTTGAATCATTTCTTCAAAGTAGTGTGGTATTTAGGTATTAGTAGTATAGAAAATTTTAGCTTGAGGGAGCATGTGTAAAATATTATAGATAGCTTTAAAAAAGAAAAAAAAAGAGAGAGGCTAAGGACTACTGTTAGTGCAGAAGCCTCATTCATTGCTTGAGGATCCCTTAACACAGAAAGCATATCTGATCTTCTCAATTTTTGAAATTAAAATTTGCATTCCGGAAATGAAGAAGGTGTCATATGAGGGGATCAACATGCGACAGGTTAGCTGCAAATATTTTTGTTACTTATTTTCTATTCCCTTGTGTCTCTTTTCTCCTCTGTACTGAAGCAAGTACTCATGCAAGAAATCACTCTTGCTGTTGTTTTCTGCTTTAAACTTTGTTGGCATTTATTAATCTTATGCTGTCAAGAGTAATAAACAGTAGACCTTTGGTAGAACCTGATGGCAGAAAGCAAGGTTGTGATTTTATATTAAAGACAGTTTAAACAATGCCAGATTGAATTTTAGCCTTTTTATTTATAGAGATAGTAGAGAAGTCTGGCGTCACCTTATTCTTTCCTTTAGCTCTTTTCCTGGGCAAGGATCACATTTTACTCAGTAGCATTTTATTTCACAAACTGATCTCATCTACATGTAAATCAAAATGGCAATAAGACTGAAAGGAGACATTACAGCTGCTTAAAATGTGTTTTAAAAAAGAGATCACCTGGCTTATATTGCTCTTTAGGACAGTGTGCAGTAATTTCTTTTGCTACGTATTACTGGACCTGAACTCAAAACCAAAAAATGTAATTCAACCACTGTTCAAATCAGTGTTGGTTACCTTGCTGATTGGCTGGAGTTCTCTTTAAATCCACGGGTCAACATCTATTACAATCAAGTCAACAGGCTTGTACTTAGTCAGTACAAGATTCTATTGATTCAAGAAAAACACTTGAAAGTCCAGACTGTTTTTTCAGGTTCTCTGATGTTTAGTATATGTTAGGATTAAGTGATCAAAACTCCTGAGATATTTGAATTATCGGGAAGGCAACAAACAGCAAAAAGATAGTATTTGACATGTACTCAAGAACAAAATAAATGTTGCTCCCTGTGGTTTTTAGATACCAGTCTAAAAAGGCCTTGAAAAGAACTGGATTGAGCCTTGGTGCAGAAATATGGAACTATTCCAAAATAATGTAAATTCTCTGCTATTGTGAAAGTGAATGGTTCTGACTTGGTCATTTATTGCTGATCCATTTATTGCTAGTGTGTTACGAGTCAGAGATTACATTGTAGGAGTTAGGAATTTTCTCTCCAGAAGTTAAAGTTGAGTTTAACTAAACTTAAGAAAAATAAGTATATTTCAGTGTATGATTTGTTAATTGGAGGCTGCTCTTGCTAGTAACCTTGGGCATGTGGATTCACAATTCCTCTGTCTATTCAGTTACTTTGTAACATAAACATGAAAGTGAGCAGTTGTATAATGTATAATGATATGGGCAGGGGCATCTTTCACTCAATCAGGCTGCTCAAAGCTGGCTTTGAACTCTTTCAGGGATAAGGCATGCACAGCTTCTCTGAGAAACCTGTTCCAGTGTCGCACAATCCTCATTGTAAATCATTTCTTCCTGATGTCCAATCTAAATCTACTCTCAGTTTAAAACTGCTGCTCCTTGTCCTGTCACTACAGACTCTGGTAAAAAGTCTCTGTCTTTCTTATAAGCCCCCTTTATATATTGGAAGGCCATAATAAGGTCTCCCTGTAGCCTTCTCTTCTCCAGGCTGAACAACCCCAACCCTCTCAGCCTGTGTTCACAAGAGAGGTGCTCCATCTCTGCAGCCCTCCTCTGGACTCTCTCCAATAAGTCCATGTCTTTCGTGTGCTGAGGCCTCCAGAGATGGATGCAGAACTCCAGGTGAGGTCTCACCAGGGTGGAGTAGAGGGACAGAATCACCTCCTTTTAACTTCTGGCCATGCTTCTTGTGATGCAGCCCAGGATATGGTTGGCTTTCTGGGCTGCAAGTGCACATTGCTGGTTCATGTCCAATTTCCCATCCACCAGTACCCCCAAGTTCTTCTCTGCAGGGCTGCTTTCAATCAAGTCATCACCCATTTTGAGTATTGGTAACAAATATGAGTTCTGTCTAAACTCCCTCCCACTTCACTCATTTTGCAGGTTGCATTTTATTCTATTCTCTAGCTGAGCCTTCCGGACGAAGTAATCTACTATAATTTTTTCTGATTACTGACTGAGAAAAGCAAAAGAGGCAGTTGACTTAATCATTAGAAATAAACTGTCGGAGATTAGTAGAGAATTTTCTTCATACCAAAGGAAATTAAGGGTAGAATGTCTAGAGTGTTTACACTTATCATATAGTCCATGAGGAGACTTAGCTCCAGGGACAAATTCTAGGACATAAACTAGATGCTGACATACTTTGTAACACTGGCCTAAAGTGGTGGTGTACCAGTCCTCACAGAAAGTGAGGATGTAGTCTCAAAATACAGTGCTGCTGGGCTCTGGAGGCACACCAGAAATTATTTGCTGCCTGTAACTGGCTGCTATCAGGATAATAACGGGTATTTGTCTATTTTACAGCAAGGCTGACTTTTTGTCCTGTAGCCCCCTTGTTTCCAAGAGCTGCTGATGTGGTAGAGGGCACCTTCACCTCTCTCCTTCCGAGACGGACATCCTCCAGCATGACCCTCACAACACTTCCTCAAAATGGGAATTCCACTAATTTTGTATCAAACCATGAGAAAATCTGCTTCCTTCCATAGAATTATAGAATTGTCTAGGTTGGGAGAGACCCTTGGGATCATCGAGTCCAACCATCTACCCTACTCTACAAAGTCCTCCCCTACACCATATCCCTCAGCACCACATCTAATCGTCTCTTAAATGCATCCAGGTGACTCAACCACCTCCCTGGGCAGCCTATTCCAATGCCCGACCCCTCTTTCTGTGAAGAATTCTTTCCTAATGTTTAGTCTAAACCTACCCTGTTGGAGCTTGAAGCCATTCCCTCTCGTTCTGTCATTAATTACCTGTGAGAAGAGACCAGCACCAACCTCTCTACCGTGTCCTTTCAAGTAGTTGTAGAGAGTGATGAGGTCTTCCCTCAGCCTCCTCTTCCTCATACTAAACAGTCCCAGCTCCTTCAGCCTCTCTTCATATGATTTATTTTCCAGGCCTTTCACCAGCTTTGTTGCCCTCCTCTGCACTCGCTCCAGCACCTCCAGATCTCTCTTGTATTGAGGTGCCCAAAACTGGACACAATACTCCAGGTGTGGCCTCACCAGTGCTGAGTACAGGGGCACAATCACCTCCCTACTTCTGCTGGTCACACTATTTCTAATACAAGCCAGGATGCCGTTGGCTTTCTTGGCCACCTGGGCACACTGCCGGCTCATATTCAGCCGCTTGTCAATTAGAACCCCCAGGTCTCTTTCTTCCAGGCAGCTTTCCAGCCACACTTCCCCAAGCCTGTAGCGCTGCTTGGGGTTCTTGTGGCCCAAGTGCAGAACCTGGCACTTGCCCTTGTTGAAACTCATACCATTGGTGTTGGCCCAATGATCCAATCTATCTAGGTCTCTCTGTAGAGCTTCCCTATCCTCCTGGGAATCAACACTCCTGCTTAACTTGGTGTCATCTGCAAACTTGCTGATGATATACCCTATGTCCTTGTCGAGATCATCAATAAAGACGTTAAACAGAAATGGTCCTAACACTGA
>JAHREE010015909.1:53157-90559 GCA_033628505.1 Tringa tobata
CTCATACTAAACAGTCCCAGCTCCTTCAGCCTCTCTTCATATGATTTATTTTCCAGGCCTTTCACCAGCTTTGTTGCCCTCCTCTGCACTCGCTCCAGCACCTCCAGATCTCTCTTGTATTGAGGTGCCCAAAACTGGACACAATACTCCAGGTGTGGCCTCACCAGTGCTGAGTACAGGGGCACAATCACCTCCCTACTTCTGCTGGTCACGCTGTTTCTAATACAAGCCAGGATGCTGTTGGCTTTCTTGGCCACCTGGGCACACTGCCGGCTCATATTCAGCTGCTTGTCAATTAGAACCCCTAGGTCTCTTTCTTCCAGGCAGCTTTCCAGCCACACTTCCCCAAGCCTGTAGCGCTGCATGGGGTTCTTGTGGCCCAAGTGCAGAACCTGGCACTTGCCCTTGTTGAAACTCGTACCATTGGTGCTGGCCCAATGATCCAATCTATCTAGGTCTCTCTGTAGAGCTTCCCTATCCTCCTGGGAATCAACACTCCTGCTTAACTTGGTGTCATCTGCAAACTTGCTGATGATATACCCTATGTCCTTGTCGAGATCACCAATAAAGACGTTAAACAGAAATGGTCCTAACACTGAACCCTGAGGGACACCACTTGTGACCGGCCGCCAGCTGGATTTAAGTCTATCAAGCACTACTCTTTGGGACCTTCCAGTCAGCCAGTGCTTGATCCAGCAGATCGTATGCTCATCCAGGCTGTGTGAAGCCATGAATTCATGCAAACCCCAAATCCCTGTTTTCCAAACCCAGAACATCTGTCTTAGTCTCTTTATCACATTTTTTTCATTTTCATTCTTAAATTACAGTGCTTCTCTGTTAAATATCAAAGAACTTTTAAAATAAGCGAGTGGATGATTTATCATCTCATTTTCCTTATTCACCTTTGTGGGGGAAGTGTCTATAAATGTTGTAATGTTTGCTTCCTTTCTAATTCTTTTTTTTATGTTTAAGAACAGTTAAAGAGAAAAATACTTGTGAGGGAAAAACAGCTAAATATGTCCTTCTGGTATTCATGTCAGATGACCTAAGCTGAAGTTATGTTTCATAGAAGTTACCTACTAATAGATACAAAGATATAAATTAGACTTGATTATGAAGTGTCAGATGATCCTAAAGTTACATAAATCTAATATTTACTTGATCTCGGTCCTACATTGCTGCCAGTCTCAGTGTTTTCATTCCAAGTCACTAGTCCTCATGAAAGGGCAATAAAATTTGCCTGAATTTTAATCTGGCAAGAAGTTAAATTCTAATTATAACCTCCTCAATGAATATTAAGCATCATATTTTAACCTGATCTCACAGTCCTCTTGTTTTGTGAAATGATTCAGTTAACTTCAAGAAAATTTCTTATCTGCAGTAAAACCCAAATTTTCAGGCTGGCCTACCAAGACATCAAAGTACAGATTTGTGCATAGGCCAAAGCATTTGCAAATCTCAGTAACTGTATTGTGATTAGCCCTTAATAATTTTCTTCATCTGTCTTTTTTCTCCTCTTACTTATAACTTTCTGATTGAAAGTCTCAAAATAAGACAATTTCTCCCTGAACATCTTCATGAGGACTAATATTATAGTTGTGACATTTCAACCATTGTAGTTAAAAAAATAAAAATGCTAAATTTTTAAAGTATGGAAGTGCAGCAAGCTGATTTAAGAAACGTCTAAAGCCCTTAGTCTTTTCTCAGTCATACCACAGTGAGTCCTTTGTCTTAAAAAGAGGTACTCTAGTGTAACTAAAAAGCAAATAAAGGAACTATGAATATTTTACTGAGTTTTAATTATTTCAAAGATCGTGGCAATGCTTAGTTGTGCCTGTGCTGTCAGTTTATTTTATGCCTTGTTTTACTCAAGAGAGCTAATTCACATATGACTCCTGGGCATCCCTTCAAGACAAAGTGTGATACAGTTTGCAAGATAATTTGCTCCAGGGTCTATTCCATGCAGACATGATGAATGAAAATTTCGCCAGAACTATTCAGAAAGCTATAAGGGAAAATTTACAAGTCAAATGATTGCCAGTCACCCACTTACAAAGGTCATGCTCCTTTGCTCCAAAATATTATTAGAATGACCTGCTAGCCTGTTTTAAGGTTTGTGATTCAACCATTTTTCTCATAAATACATATTAAACTGTCTTAATTAATGAAATCCAAATGTTATGTGATGAAACTGTTAAAACCAATTTTTTTAGTTTTAATCCAGGTTGATGAACCACAAAGCTCAAAAATTGAGTAAAGAAACTACTCTGAATAGATAAAAGTCACAGTATTGTAAAATTTGCCTGCTAAAGCATGATGTTATCTCAGAGCTTGTTTGTTTGATGCTGTTTTCTTTTTTTTAATATCTGTAGCTCAGGAAAATACACAGCATGCAAAAAAGGAAAACCCTGGAAGAGTTTGTTAAAGTAAACAATGAGTGCGTATGAATAGTATATCGTCTTGTAGAAGTTCAGTAAGTATGTGTGCATCATCAGATTTTGACAGAGTATGTATTTGTTCCTTCTGCTTGGGTGTAGAAATACATCTATAGAGGCTTTACTAGTACATTTTGCAATTTTCTGTCCAGGTTCAGCCATTTATACAGGCTGAGAGATTCTTACTTACAGGACTTCATTTTACTGCACTCAGAAGTTGATGCTCAAAGGCCCACTGGAAATGTCAGAAAGTGAGCCATGGCAGAACTGTGTAGAGAAGTTTTTGGTATTCAGGACATGGACTGGGTGGGAATATTATTTTTTTTAAGTAAAAAACCCACTCTCTTAGGACACAGTGATGGTGGGAAGCCACTCTGTTCCTATAAAAAGTTTAGAGTTCTATGACTGAAAATCCTGACAACAATGAGGCTAAGCACAGAGGATGACCGAAGCACTCTGAGTATTCATTCATTTCAAAAAATACTGAATGAGTGAAGCTGGGCCATGCTTACCAACATAACCATCCTTCCAAAAGACACTTTGAGATGAACCTCAATGTCTGTAATCCTAGCAGAACAATATTTTGCATATCTATAGCATCTTCAAAATGAGAAGATCCAAATTTTCTTAGAGTAAACTATTTAATCTAAAATTTTATTTTAACATGTATATAAATGTGTGCGTGTATATATATCTTCTACCAGAAATAATGACGGTTTGGGATTACCTAGTAGATTTGCACTTTTGAAATAATATGGGGAAAATAATTTTCCTCATATATTTCTTAACTGGATAAATAGTTGGTAGGTGAAAAATACCATCTAGGATCTATTGGCTGAGAAGTTTCATAGGGCAGATAAACCAATCATGATCTACGACTGAATCAAGTTATTAATCATGTGCTTTTAATTGTTAATTTCAATCCTTACATGGAATGCAATTGGTTTTTTGTCTATAATATCTGTAATATTCCATAGCATTTCATAAGAGATCTTTAAACAAAAGATATTGCACTTTCTGAAACTAATAGAGAAATTGGTTTCCATAACTCATTGAAATCACAATATGTATCATAAGATTTACTGAAGTTTAAGAAGATGAAGTATTTCATCTGCTCAGGGAAGAATGTCCAGTGTAAGATAGCATGCAACAATGCATATCATAAAAATAACTGTAACACAGTGTCCAAGAACATAAATCTGAATTATTTTATATTATTAAGTAGTATGAAAATACAGAATATGACAAGATGGTATGTTCAGAGAAACAAAGATTATCATAGCAATACTCACAGTTATTTATATTGACTATTTGGTTGTGTCAGCAAAGTAAATAGTACTGTTTTCCAATATTTACTTATAACTTAACTGATACAACTTAATAGCACAAAAACTATTCCCAAGAAAACATTAGCACATTTCTCAAGTGGAGAAACAATTACAAAAGGTGCATATTTTTTTCCCTGGTGATTCCACTTATGTACATGACTAATTTTGGTGTCATACCCTGTGAGCTGAATCCAAACCCTGATGCTACAGTTTTGATTGCGCTGCCTAGAAACCAGTTTTCATTGCCGTTTGAGAATCCTGACTTGCTTTGCCTTCAGCTACTATTCTTAAAGATCTTGTTTCTGTAAGTCTCCTGCCATATTTGCCAGGCCTGTGTGAATGACATAGATGACTAAAACATTTCAAGTAGCAGTAGATCCACATGTTTAAGCAATTGAATTTATTCTGCACAGTTTTAAAGAGAGTAATCCACAGGCTATTATTCATAGAAGTTATCCATCAAGAATATTTGAAAATGTAAAAATAGTACTGGAATTAAAAGTTTTTAAGTATAACACTAAATCCTTATTTGCAAATGAGAATACAAATGTCATCTATGGGAGCTCTCTACAGATTAATGAAAAATGGGAATGAGTATTCACTTCCAGTTAATTGGAGAGCACATCTGGTCCACAACACAGGTAAGTGCACTACAGAAATGTTACCATTTGATCTTTAAGATTTTCATTCAATTTTGTTCATCTATGAAAATAATAGCACAATAATTCAATAATACTGAAGTTATTATCAGTTAATGTTGAATTTCTCTAAATTATGAATTACTTCCCTGCAACATAATTACATTTACATGCTGAAACTGAAATGCTCTTGAGTTGTTTTCCAACTTTTGGTTTAATTCATCATTTAAGATTGATCTGTCCCATCTTAGCCAGAAATCAGACACTAAAAACTAGGCTGGCTTCCCCAGCTTCTCCCACCGGGGAGATCCAATGCTTAGTAAGAACCACTCACATTATCAGATTTGGAGTTGTAATTCTTAGAGTTGTCAAGTTAGGTGAAATGAATTGCATCATAAGTGAAAATTAAAGAATTGGAGCTCTTGAGTTATTTGTGGTTTTTTAAGATGAGGAGAAACATGCCTTTGGCTGGAAAACTAGTTTTAGTGATGAAATGCTATGTACACATCTTTTGGAATGTTTCAAAGGTGTTCTTTTTGTTTGGATCTGTTTGTTTGGGGTGTTTTGTGAATGTTGCAAACATTAAATTAAAATATTCTGACCCAAAACTTTACCTAAGTGGGAATTTATGATGAACAAAATGATGAAAAGCTATTTGTTTACAATTAGTATTCTGTATAAAACACATCATAACAAAGTAAAAATGGAAAATTCCTGATTTCCCATTTTCATCCCACCATTTCTCTTTTAGAAAAGAGTTTTTTCAAATACTTAAAATTACCTTTGAGCAATTTGAAGTTTGACAAACAGCTGAATTTGCATTTTTGTATGATGAGTACTATGTACTGAAAGATTTAGTAGAATGCATATACGCGGTTATGAATTCTTGCATTGGAAAAGACAGTTTTACAGTTCTACCTTCAAATTCTAATTTGATTTCTTCAAATCTATAGAACATTGGATGACTTTTACCTCAAATATATCAACAGCAATTATTTCCCCATATATACACATTGCAGAAACCTGAAAAATATATATTTTTTTTTTTACGGGTGAACTTAACATGACATTAACTTCGATTGTATATATGAATTTCAATTTATGAATTAATTAAACCCCCAAAGCTGCATTGTAATGCATTAAAATGATAAAAGTAGTATTTTAATAATAAAATGAAGGTCATGATAATTAAATTTTATATTTGAGGTCAACAGAAACATACAGTTGAAATATCTTACGTGTAAAGGGAAATGGAATTTTCCTAACATATCCTTCAATACAAAGCACTCTTAATTTTCATGCAGTTGTCCATTATTGCACATGAAAGAGATAATCACATTGCTCATGAAACTTTGACAGCCATTCAGTCGGGCTCTTTCCCGATCCAATATTACAATGTCTCCTTCTTTGGCAGCACCACATTCACACACACAAAAAAATCACTCAGGATTTCCCAATCAGACAAGAGTTTCACTATAGTCTAAGTGCTGTAGTCAAGCTTGATCTTCAGCTAAAATTTTTAGTTAATGTTTTATGTAGACACCAAAATTAATAATTCTTTTATGAAGTAAATATTCTGAAATGTTATAAAAATAGACCTTTACAGCCATTGGATATTTTCTTCTAACATAATGGGTATTGAGGCAACTCTACATTTCATATTTTTTATTCCAACACTATGAAAAGCAATGAACATCAGGACAGATATCATTCATTGCGATCTAATTGTTTAATTACTTTTAGTAAACAGGTAAGACACCATTCTCATTTAAACTGAAGACTCATCACATTGATGCTGTGTAAAGGACCTTTAGGGCAAATGAAAGTCAGGATCTTAATCTATAATACGAAGAGAGCATAGGGTAATCTTCCACAGCATAAGAAGTAAAAGAAATAAACATATTGGTTCTACAAATATGGGATACCACTGTAGTGTTGTTTGTATTTCTTTTTACCTTCTGCATCGGTTAATCCTACTCCCGACTGCTTTACCGGTTCTTGTCCATTCTGGCTCATCTTCCCTCTGTTAAAAGATATAGTTGTCAATAAGATCATGAGGAGATGAGATCTAAGAAAATGATAGATCCAAGCCCATGAAGCTTGGTTCTGTACAAAAAGGCAAACATGACAGGTATTTCTGAAAAACCAAAAAAGGTGTGTATGTGTATATATATATATATTTAATTTCAAGAAAATAAAGTGGACGACAGGTTTTTTCTATTGCTATTTGGACACGTTGCTTAAGAATTATTTTTTTTTCTCTCTTTTGCAGCCAACTGCAACTGCATCTTGCTAAGCCTGTACATTCTCATAGAATGGGGCCACAGTGTGCTGTCTGCTACCTGCCCCCATCATCCTGGTGTCCTGCAATCAGCCTGCATAGCTCCTCTTCTCACTTTGTCCTGGTATGGTGAACAGTGAAATATATAATGCAGAGTCACAAATTTGATATTTGGTCTACAATACCATTGCTTCAAAGGTAAGAAATGTTTGTAGTCACTGTCTTTTAATGATTGCTTTTACATTACAGTTTAAGTTTAGCATAAGAGACAATTCGGTTCTGAGACTGACATTGAACTTAATGTAAGGTGAATGGAATAAATAATACTCTGGAGATCCCTATCTTTATCCAGTGTATGTAGAAATAACCTGGATTGCAATCCAGAAGTTTATTTTTAGGCAATGGATGTTAGGTAAAATATTAGCTACCTTTAAACATACTTTTTGCAAGCTCTAAGGCATGGTGACAGTCACTCTCAAAACCATGTCTGCTACTATGAGATGTTTGTTCTTCTATTTTCCTTTCTCCCTCAAGACTCTGAAATACTGTGATAGGAAATATAAGGCATTATCTTCAGATACATGTAATTTCTCTGGGGTTAAAGGGTTAAAAAACCCCTTTATATAAAGGGGTTACCCCTTAGTATAAAGGGTTAGTGCTACCCTGCTATCAATGAACCAGCTTCATGCTTCACGGCAGCAACAGCTGTCCAAGTTCACAATGAACTAAAACATTAATATGAAAAGTCAGATTTTAAAGTGATTTTAAATTCAATTTTAACTGAAAGTTTTTATTTTCTTCTTCTGTAAGGTAATGCTTCATGAAATATATTACAAATATGATATAAGAATTATTTGTCCCTAGGGTTAGATTCCTTATACATTGTTTAATTGCTTTTCACCTTTTCACCTTAATACAATTTAGAGATATTGTACTCATATAGATGGTTACATAATACAAAGGCACAGAGAATCTGGTCTTTATCAGAGATAATAACATGTGTAACTTTCAGGGGTATTACAAAAAACGGATAATAAAAAAGTCTTTTAAAAAATATCTCCCAAATAGAGAGGCTGGACAAGATTTATTCAGCTGTTTATAACTGTATATAATGATCAATCTCTCTTGATAATTATAACAATATTTAATATTGGCAAGTATTTTAATTAGTTACCTCACCATACAATTCACATGGTGTCACTATTTAATTATTTTATTTTTCTTCATGATTAAATGTTCCTATGGTTAAAAGCATTTGGAACAGAGTAAAGACTTTAAAACTCACTCTATCCAAATTTTTTCTATTGATAGATCAGAAACTTAGTCTAAACAGGGAGTTTATCACCAAAAATCTTTTCATATGCCAAGAAAATTAAAAATATTTAGCCTGTGTAATGCTTCACATCTAAATTGTGAGTTGTGGTCTTGTGGATATGTTGAATTAGTGTACAAGGTCAGAGTCCCTGAACTTGTTATCAAGCCAGTGTGAATGAAAATGTTGACTAGAATTTCAATCATCCATATATTCATTTATATAAGGTTTTTATCCAGAATTCAAAATGGAAATAGTTATCTAGTTTAAAACATTCTCCGCAGGAATGATCCCAAAGGTCTCTGATGGTAAACAGTAATTTTGTCATTCATTTCCATTACATTGCTATATGAAGCCCTTGAGACTAACATGGAAAAGAGCATTTCTTGTCTGTATAAACATCCCGTGTAACTTCTAAAGTCTCTGTGTAATACCATCATAAAAACAATTTAATTTAAAAATGTCAGAAAATAACAGGGATGGATATGTCTAATTTAATTTAGTAAAATTCACAAGAACAAATTACTATAATAGAAAAGCTGAAGCTGTGCAGACTTTTTCCCACTTTTCAGTATAAGTAGGGCTGATTTCTCGCTTAGTAGATTGGTGAATCTGTCAGCCAAACACCAAGTAACTGTAGATACTGTGACATTGCTAGACAATACACAGAAAGTGATACTAGTTGGACTCAAATTTAGCATATGTGAACTAAAAACTTCTGAGAGCTCCATCTTGTGTTTCTGTGCACAAAGATTTTATGCATCTTTGCTTTTCTCATTAGGAATGAGAGCAAAATAATTTTGAGATTGTCATATCCAATTACAGACCACCTTTTTGTCACTGGAAAGCACAGCTCATTTTAACCTAGAACAATACGAGTGAAAAGTTCAGTGAGTATTAAACAATTGGCACCCCACAACCTGAGCTCACGTTGTCCTCCTACATTATGAAGATGAGATTAAAATATTAGATTTGTGCCTATTTTCCTCTTAGCTACTAATAAATTGTAGACAAATACTATAAGGCTTTACTTTAAAAAGTGATGAATACTTAGAAATGTCACAGTTCTAGAGAATAAATTTTTTATTCATTCAAGCTTTTTAAAGAAGATTCTATCAAGCTCTTGTGACTAATAATTCTGGATTTCAAGGGAAAAGCAAAAACTTGCATCCCAGAGAAAAACTATCACAGAGATTAAATGAGCCATGACTATCAATATTTTGAAAACAGTCAATCTACACAATTTTCAGGCCAGAAACATTAAGCTGATCAGGAGCAATTACTTTTCCCTAGAAAGCATATAAATGAAATTTCTAAATGAAGGTGCATGCTGCCAAAATTGAGAGGAAAATAATCCTGGCAAAACTTTTCTCTGTGGAGTAGTTAACCGGGTAAATTGTGTGAAAATTCAATCGTTATATAGGTTCATTACACTGATAATAGCTTGATAATTCCTACAGGGACTCTATCCTAAAAACCTTTTTCCAACCAAGAAATGAGAAATTCTATTCAAAATCATAAAAACCTGGAAAAAGTTGGGTTACATCCAGAATCTGAATTTCAGTTGCACTAGTAACACTTTTTTCTAGAAGAAGGTCAATCTGAAAACTTAAACTAAGCAGTCTCAGGTCTACTAAATTTGCTCTTTTAAAACATAACCCAAACCCACCATACACATTTTCATAAAAGGCTTAGACTAGCACCTCTCCTGTGTGATAGCACTAAATTCATGAGGTTGAGACAGAGGTTTGCTTGTTTATTAACAATTCAACGCTCAACAAAGCATAATAAAGGCATGAGGAAACTACATAAGAAGCTGACTGACAAGTGAAAGGACTATACATAGTCAGTGCATGGAGGATACAGTATATTAAAGGAAAAACCTTACATTCTTGGGATGGGAAATAGATTATTCTCTCCTGTGGCACTGCTGCTGCCTTCGCTATCCATGCTGTATCCACTGCCAAAACTACTGGCTGATGAGCCAGTGGAGACAGAACTTTCTGCAGGTCGGTGATTAGTAGACCTTGCTGTACAGGGTGGGAACAGTGGGTTACTAAAAAACTTGTAAGACATCAGTACCATCCACATTTAGAAAAAGTTTCATTTATCAAAATCACATGCTGCAAATGCAGTTTTTTACTTTGCAGTCCAGTATTGCATTATTATCTTTTGCAGATGATGTTTCTTTCCACATAGAATAAGGTGTTCTAAACCAAATAGTATACCACCATATTTTTTCTCCAGTCATGTTAATAGTTCAAATGAACAGCCTGAAGGAAAAAAAGAATGGGTTAGATTGATTAACACTGTTTTTCTGATTAAAGCTACAGAAAATCAGTTATTCATCTGAAACATTTCATATGGTAATTTTGTAAAAATGAAAGTCCCAGTGGGCTTCCTCATGTTCCTCATGAAACATTCTTTGCATCTGGTGATTTTGAGAAGGAGAGGAAGCTGAAAGGAAATAAAGGTACACCATCTATAGTCACAGAGACTGTATGAAGACATCCACCCCCATCAGACGTAACACAGTTACTGCATTATATTTCTCAACTGCTTCTACCCATCTGGATCCTTCTTACTACATGCCTAGAATTTTAATGCACATATTTTGATGGAAGCTGCCCAAATTTTTTTTAAGACCATTTGGTGTAGAAAATGTACACCAGTACATCTTATTTTTACTTCAGATGCTTAATTTTGTGTTTTGGATATTCTACTACATGAACAAATCTTCCAGTATTCAGCCCTTAGCAAGTTGAGAAATATAAACAAAAGAAGAACACAGTGACATTACATATAATAATTAATACAGGAACAATAGAATAGCTATTCTCATATTGAATAACATGATTGTCTGGGAATAGTAATACAGATTTTTATCATTTTTTTTGGTTAAATGTCCTTTACTACCTCTACTATTGTAGATATTGTCATATTTCATCTATTCCAGTTGACTGAGCATATATGCTGAAGACAAAAACCACTTTTTTTTGTATAATTATTTTTCTTTGAAGACAATTAATTTTTATGTTATTTTGGTTAGTTGTGAAACTCTAATGCAAGCAGTTAAAAAAGATTCTTCTTTAAACAAGAAATTAGTCAAATATCTAAATGGAAATTACTTCAAATAAGAGCCAGAGCCCCAGTGGTGCTTGCCTTAAACTGGCAACCAATATTATTTATGTTTGACTGAATGAATAATATTTTTGGTGAAGACTTCTGTTTGCTGCCTGATGTGGCACTAAGAAGCTAAGTGCAACTCCTTAATCATAATGCAAAAACAGATTAATAACTGAAACTATAAGAGGGGAATGAAGCAATTCACATATCATCAATCCTTGGGCCAAACTGTTAGTTGAGACAGAACTCTTACTCTGCAAAGTGATTCTTCACTGCTAAACGAAGCTGTCACATAATTCTCCTCTCTTTCATTATTGCCTATAGCCACAGAAGGAACCTGTCAGTCTAAATTATTTTCAGGAAAAAGTATTCTTTAGCTCTATTTCATGATTTTGTACATTGATCATAGGCTATCATCTTGGATATTAATACAAATTAATAAACTGTAAATCATAGTGTTATTAACAGATGCCCTCAGTATTTCACCTGGAGAGAAAGTCACCCTTGCTTTTACCAGTACGCAGAGGCAGAGTACAGCACTGTGACCTGCTTGGGCAGCTGTGGTTGCTTTATCACTTTCAGTCTGTGGTACCATGAGGGAATTCCTATGACTATGGTGACACATCAGGAAACTGCCGTTACATAATGTCAGGTGAGAGAGTGTCTTGAGAGAAGGGAGGTCAAGCTCTCCTTTATAGCACATTATTGCTAGCTGCCCTGTGTTCAGCAGCCTGTATTGGGGCTATCTCATCACATTCCCAACTAATCCGTAACCTCAGTTCTCATAGTGTTTCTGTGACCTGTATGGTTTCTGAGGTTTATTGTTTGGGATTTTGAGGGTTTCTTTGGGTTGTTGTTTTTTTTTTTTTGCCATGGCATGACAAATGCCTTACAGGTGAGGACAATCAGGAAAGCCACACATCTGTGAAACCCATGGAAGCTGAGACAGTATTGCACCAGCACAAAAGAGTGTCTTTAGTCCTTCGCCTTAGGCATGAATTTGCTTATTGTAGCATACATCTCCACTGTAACATACGTGGCTGAAAGGGTGGTTTATAGCTGAGCTCTTATTTTTATTGACTTTGCTGTAAAAGCTAGTGCCTGAAGTAATTTCTTATATCTTTACTGGTGGATTTCTAAAACCAGTAAGAACCTAGAATATAGTTCAAGCCAGAAAAGCTTGAATTAAGCCTTCATAAATGGCTTAGAAGTTTTGCTACATCTATTTTTAGTCAAAACATAGTTGTTTCTTTTAAACAGCTGTATCCTGATGATACATTCAGTATGCTGTATTTTTAGTTTCTCTACTGTTTTCACTAATTTACGTCTTTGTCTATACTGATGTTTTTTCTCATAATTCTTGGTGAATGGTTATAATGGGTCCAATTTTAGATTCATGACTGGATTTTGAAAATTCTAAAGTTCGATGTTACTCTTTTTTTTTTCCTGTCTGCTCTATAAAAGTAATGAAATACAGTATCAGTTTGCAACAAGAGATGGAATCCATGAATAGATTTACAGCTGGCCTTATGATAAATTGAGAGTCCAGAAACAGAGAATTCCTCCATAACTCATAACACACCCACATATTCTATGTACCTATATTGTTACAGATAAATCTAGGCCTCTTAAGCTGCTACTTATATAGGAAACGGAAGTTCTGAAGATGTGGGGATGCCTGCTGCCAGGCAATATTTTGTATGAGAATTAGAATAACTATGATTAGATTTGTACTCTAAATTGAGAGCTAGAACTTGTTCCCAGCTCTCATGTAGAAGGGAATAGTTTTTATATTCAATTGCAGTCTTGCCTTTTCTCTTTGTACAAATTCAACCATTGTCTTAAGAACTTTAACAAGAAAGGCTGAGTTCACTGTGGTACTCTTTCAGTCTTACTAGCTTGGCTAATTGGGTTCCTATCCACATAATGGACAAAGAGCTAAAGTGAGATTAGGGCAGGTTCAATTCCAAGTTACAGAGCTTCTGCTTACAGTTGCACACACTGAAAAAAAATGCCTAGGTTCTCAGGTTTTGACGCTGAAGTTCTGGAAAAGGTGCCTTGGCATGTAGAGAGTTGAATACTTTTGTATGGATTCACTCTGGTCCAAAGATTGGATATTCTTTTGTGGTATCACAGAGGCGGCAGCTACTACAAGGTATAGTCTTAATTTACTTAAATGTACAACATTTATCTGAAGAGAAACTTGGGCAAAGGCAATTGCCATCATTTGAATACTAAGTATCCAGAGTATGGAAGAGCTGTTCCATTGCTTCCTTGGCCTTTGGTTCTTCAAATTATTTCCTGGTTCTTAGAAAAATAAACACTTTTAAATACTTCTCATATGTTAGATCTTGTTGTCAGTTACATATGATGCTGAAATCTTTCAAGTTTCTTTTCAAGAACAAAAAGACTCTCCAGACCTCAGCAGATTGAGGAGACTAAGCTTATCTGAAGATCATTACCCAACATCATCGCGTGGCCTCTTTCTGGGTGAGAGGAGATATCCCTTCCCCCTCCAGCTGCTTCTCCATTAACTTTTTGTGCAGTTTATCAGTTGCTCGGTACCTTTTAGGGATTTTAACTTCAGCGATGTCTGAGCTGCCCAGCCATAGGGCTATGAAGAATAGAAATATGAAATTAAACTTTAAAATTGAGATGCTTCCTCTGAAAAAGTGCACAGAATTTTCTATTACACAAATCTATTATTGTAGCTTGATTTCTTTTTCCTCTGCTAATCATGTTTTAGCTGGTAGTTCCCAATGAGATTAAATGTTCTCTACTTGGAAGATGTGTTGATGGGTAGACATGTCTTATTTAGTAGCTAGCGATGTGGTGTTAATGCCGCCTCTGAGTGACACTGTTTTACTGTCTGTTATACAGTCTGGCATAAGCAAAAGTTTCAGTTCAACCATTCTAGTGAATAATACATAAATGAGTTGGAAGAGGTCTTGATTGCTTACAGGAATTCTTTCAGGTTCTAAGAAAGTGGATCATAATATTATCCCTGGTGCAGAATCAGGGTTTCCCAAAACAAAAATTATTAATGGTAAATCAGATAACTTTTGCACTCTGTACTGTTTACAAGAGAAAGAAAAAAAAAAAAAAAGAAAAAAAAAGAAAAAAAATTTTCCTTTTACAGGGTGATATTTGACCAAATATTCCCCTATGCATTCTTGGGAAAAAATTGCTGATTCAAGAAAATTGATGCTAGCACAGACCTCACCTTTTGGTTCCATTTTTTTATTTTTATTTTTATTTTTTGAAATTATTATTAGCACAATATTAATTGAATGCATCTATGGGAAAAAAAATTGTTTTTTCTTATGCTTTGGCTTATGGGCCCAGCTAGAAAACCAACTTTTATTACAAAGCAAAACATATAAGATACCTTAGTATAAAGAAAATATTGTATTAAAAATCCACAAGAAAGGAAAGAATGGAAGCCATATGATTTCAATTAATCTTTCAGAAAAGTCTGCTTTTACAACAGAGAAGATGCTTTTTAAAAACCTAACATAAGGGAGATAGATAATTCACACAAGACTTATAGCCATGAACTGTCAAATCAGTCAGCAAACTGGAAACAATCCAGCACTGCCAGCCACTCCAGCCGTTCTTCTACATGGACTTTTGTTTGGTGTTTTAAAAAAAAATACTTAAATTTGAAAAATGGGACTATGCTGTCTTGTGGTTCCTATGGATAAAAGGATAGACTAAAGCAAAACTTAATCCTGGGGTTCAGCTGTAGATGTTCCCCTTTTTAGGTATCTGACCAGAAGCAGAAATACAACTGTCAAAACACATTGGGCAAGACAGTTTTGTTTGTAAACCAAACAGGAGGAGCAAAAAATGCTTTTGAGTATGTATTCAGGATTAAGTTTTGAGACTCTGCCTCTAATTGCTTGAAAAATAGTTGTTCTTTATAATTGGCAGTCTTGTGAGAAACCCTGGGTGACAAAAAGGACTGATAGCATCATGCTGAGCCTTCTCAGAGAGATGCAAACCCATGGGAGCAGGTGAAATCACTGATCTGCTTGGCATAGTTATCTGCTGACCAACAGATGGGGCATGTCACACACAGTGTCTTCTGGCAGAAGCTTGTCTACTCTTCACTCTCAATCACTTTGTTCTTTAAGTGCTCCAACCTCGAACTGCCCCCAAATGCCAGTTTACCTGTTTTTACGAAGGGTTTGCTAGCACTAAAACCAGTGCTGCCCAGGCTTACTCCACAAGCCTCTGCAGTGGAAGACCCTGGTGGTGGGACTACTAGTTGCATCTTTTGTGAACTAGCAAAAGAATGTGAATACATAAATAACAAATGATCAAATGCATATACCTCAGGTCAGTTCTGATAGTTTCTTTTCCTCACTCTTCCTCGTATTGAACAGTACTTTAGACCATGGTCTCACTCATTTCAGCCACATTTGTATATTAGACACAGCTCTGACCACACGCTGAGCAGTGGTATTTTGTGAAATTTCAACACAACTCTACACAGAGCAATTTACCATTTGAGGTGAGTAATGGCAGAACAGCCTCATTTTAAACTGTGGTGATGGCATTTCTGTACCCAGCATAATTTTCCTCCGTGTACTCTGTAGGGTTAGGCTACCGTCTAATAGACTTTTGAAATAAGAGTTATCAAATGAAGAATCTGAGCAATTTCCTGAAATTACATGTCAGCTTAAAATGGTGGGAGAGTAAATAGCAGGAATTGCCAAAGCAAAATGTGCCAGCTATTAGACTGAAACAAGACTCAAAAGACAGCCTTAGATTATTGCTATCTGCAGAGAGTGGGGACAAACTGTTCTTGTTTTGATAATGATTCTTGAAAATGGGTTATTTGTAGCAATATGAAGGCCCATTTAACTTGGAAATTAAGAGACTAAGAGTCTAGTGAAGCTAGGCATAAAACAGCTCTGGACAGTAAATTATTTAAAGTGTGAAGGAAACATCCTAAATTATTGTAGGAAATTAAAACATGACATAGCCTATTAAATCTGTGAAAATGTATATAGACCTAAAGGGACCCCAAATAAGCAGGTATTTAAAGACACTATCATATCCAATTCAAAGATTTATAGAAGCTAGGACTCAATTTCCTTTCATTCCACATTGCTGCTAACACCAGTAAATTGAATTTAGCAATAAGGGAAATTCCTGTCAATTTTAATTTCTCAGAGCTAAATGGCTAGAAATCAGGCAGTGCTGGCTCAGACCAGCTATATTTCTGTGTAGCTTTAACCTGTTATGCTGACACTTAAGTGAACTTTTGTCAAAGTTTTTGGACCAGGTGAGTTAAAAGCAGGTATGCTGCCTTTTGAACTAAAGTGTTTAAAATGGAAGTTTTTGAGAGGAGTAAATTGAGAGGCTCATTTGGGTACAATTGTGAATAAGCTGATGCACAGTCTCTCTGCTCTAGATATTCTAACAGTATTAGCTCTGATAGTAGACTCCCTCTGACCAGTAAAATCACTTGACTCACAACTATTTGGAAAGTCATTTCCTCTTAGGAAATGACAGCTAAGAGAACAGCTTTTTTTTCATGATGGAAACAATTATATTCTAAAAGATAAAACATTCTCTATGAGATGGGAGAAATAAATAGGTTCTGGGTACATGTATTTGATTTAGAGGGTTTCAGAATATGTTGTTTTAAATTCCCAGAGGTTTAGGGCTGCAAAAAACCTTTCTGAGTAAAAAAAAATACAGGAAAAATATACAGAAATTTATGTATAAATATAGTGTTTGTATTCTCTGAAATGGCAATTTAACAGGTAAGTTTTGGACCTTTAACTGAAATGCATGGTATTTTCTCTAGATCTTTAACATTTGCTAATTCAGGTAAAGAGTATAGCAGTGTTTTTCTCCTGGCAGGTTGGTTGCTTGTTTGGTGGATTTTTTGATGTGTGCCAAATAAGAGGAGGTGCATATGACATCCACCATCATATGATGTTCAACAACAGGGTGTTGTCTTGTAGCTTCTCTCTCATGAGTGCCTCTCAGAAAAATGCATAAAACTGCAATGATGTTCAGGCTTAAAATCACCTACTTATCTATTTAAATATTAGTTTACTGTTCTCCAGAGATCCTAGAAAGAATCAAAATAATTGTCTAGAAATTATCTTCTTTGGTCATAAAATTTTATAATTTTTTTTGTTGACCATTCAATATTCTAATGTAATAAAGGAATTGTTTTTTTCATTGTACAATCTTTGTACCTTTTAGGGGCAAACTGTTACTTCTTCCTCAGCAAATAAGGACAAGACCATCGAATTTTACCCATTAAGCAGGTATGTTAGGCACCCTTGTAGAAACCACAGCTCCCTATAAAACTGTGTACTTTAAAAAATGACCAGTTATGTAGATAAATGCTAACTATATAGTGAACACTATCTTTTTGTGCTCTGTACTTTTATTTCATTGGAAACTACACTTTCTATTCTCACTTTCTACTCTAAGTCAGGTCTGGTGCACCTTTCTACTTCATATGGATGCTGAAGGGAGATTTTGCTGTTCCTTGTCTTTCTTATTCACTGAACTGGAAGTTATTAAAACTAATACATGTAGTTTATTCCTTTAAAACTATAGGATGGCTTTGAAAAGGCCAAAATCAACAAATAACTATATTGCAGATACACCTACTGTTTTATACACATATATCCAGAGAACTGATAGTTACCATCAGAGTATCACTAAGTGTTCAAATATCTGAATAACTTTAAAATAATGTATTATATTTAAAACATAAGTGACCTACCAAGTAAATTCCATATAATGGAAAGATCCTTCTGTGGGATAAATTACTGACTTAAAAGGAGGTGCACTGATTTACACTATCTCTAAGATTTGACTTATCTGGTGGATAAACCCTAATAGACATATTTATATTGAAAGGAATGTGCTTGATTTTATGTGAATGTGTAACTGGTAATGATGCAGATTTTTCACACAAATGAAATCAAATTAACGCAAACCTATGCACTGCTCTCTTCCTCTGGCTTGGATCCCTTGCAACTTCTGCCTTCAAAGAGATGGCTGTGAAATTTTATTTTTCCTCTCTGAGGGGTGTGATGGGAATGTGTATTTTGCAATTGGTTTCTTTGCAGCTCACAGTCTTATCTCTCACAGGCAACGAGGAAATTATACTTCAGGGTTTATTTTTAATTAAATGCTGTAGTTGAATATTGGATTTTACAAAGGTGCTGAACAAAGACCAATATTTTGTTGTAGCTTCACCTTAATTTTAAAACAGATTGATTAAAATACATTTTTTACTGTTTAAAATGAATGCAGATATAATTTAGCCCAATAAACTTAAACTGATGCACGTCCTTTGCATTCACAAAGTATAATTATACCACAGGTGTTGGTTTTTTTTATGATTTCCTTTTTACTTCTCATCAGATATACAATTAATAACTGAGAAGTTACAGACAATAGAAAAGATCTCCAGAAGTAGAGAAAGAGTTGTCTGGGGCATTCCAAGAATGACTATGGGTTTTTGGTTTGTTTTGTTTTTTTTTCAAGTGCCAAATCAAGAAAAAAATAGAAGCTATCGAGAGACTAGGTTAAAGGAGGAAACTTTCTGAGTTTCCTTCAGTAGAGAGTTCCTTCAGAAGAGTTTCTCTTCAGTAGAGAAGAATTTATGATCACTCACAGAATAGAACTTTTCCCATCATACTTGTGGAAACGTTGCTAGATTACTACCACCTTGTGCACTTGGGCTGAAAAAACCCAAACAGTTATTCTAAAAGGTGCTGTTCTCTGATAAATTCACAGAGAAATAACCATACTAAAAAATGATAATAATTCTGTAGATTATCTGTAATGGCTTCCTTAATAAAGGGATTTGAGATTTAGTGACAAAAAATTACTAACTTGCCAAGATGGCTGTTCTAGTCCATAAAGCCAGTTCATAATGGGTTGTTTTCCTGGTGCAAATAAAGTAGGCTGTAATTGGAGTGGTTATCACAACCTTGCAGCATCCCTGTAGGGATGGACTTGCAAACTGATGATATTCTAATATTCATAGTTCAAAATAGTCTTAACTTTTAGAATTTTTGAATTTTTTTGAAAATTTTAGAATTTTTTGAACTGTAGGAGAAAACGCTCCTTCCTTCATCTCCTCTTCCTCCTGCAACGAACTCCATAAATTGAAAGCTGTTTTGAGTATCTTTGTTGCTTTTTTATTCCAGGACATAGCCTCTTCTTGTTTTACTTATATACTCCACAAGACTGCAATTAACTGATCTTCTCACAGGTAATTAATGACAGAACGAGAGGGAATGGCTTCAAGCTCCAACAAGGTAGGTTTAGACTAAACATTAGGAAAGAATTCTTCACAGAAAGAGTGGTTGGGCATTGGAATAGGCTGCCCAGGGAGGTGGTTGAGTCACCATCCCTGGATGTGTTTAAGAGACGATTAGATGTGGTGCTGAGGGATATGGTGTAGGGGAGGACTTTGTAGAGTAGGGTAGATGGTTGGACTCGATGATCCCAAGGGTCTCTTCCAACCTAGACAATTCTATGATTCTATGATTTTTGTTCCTGCTCAAATGCATGAGATCTATTAACCTCAAAATGGTAATTATTGGCCCGCCTCATATGAATAAATTAGGACAAACTAGTTTTTGTACAATAAGAAGCCAAAATTTCTCACTGATCTGAAACCAGACTTCTAAACTTTGTGTAGCTAGCCAAGCACTATGTATATTTCTCAGAAGTAAAAAGACAAAAGTACCATGTTTCTTCATAGTAACTCTAACCTCACTTATATATTAATGATATTAATGTGGGCTCTTACTCCCGTAACTCTCTCTGATGCTTCTAATATTGCTGAGCCAAAAACATATTGATACGTACCCTTTTTTCAATTTTAAAAATAAAGTATCTAGTAAAACAGTTCAGTGGGAAGATACTTGAAGCCAACAGCATAGTTATTTCCTTATCGTAAAACTGTATGTGAACCCTGATTCAACCTCATATCACAAGAAAAAGGTTTTAACATTGCTTGTCTAAGCCAAAAGGCAACACAGGACTATGAGTATTTATGATAGATACCTACAGACACGACATCTCAAAAGATCATAAGAATTAAATAGAATAGAATAGAATAGAATAGAATAGAATAGAATAGAATAGAATAGAATAGAATAGAATTTCAGTTTGAAGGGACCTACAACAATCATTTAGTCCAACTGTCTGACCAACTCAGGGCTGGCCAAAAGTTAAAGCATATTTTCAAGGGCATTGTCCAAATGCCTTTTAAACACTGACAGGCTTGAGACATCAACTACCTCTGTAGGAAGCCTGTTCCAGTGTTTGTCCACCTTCTTGGTAAAGAAACGCTTTCTATTGTCCAGTTCTAAACCTCCCCTGACGCAGCTTTGAACCATTCCCACATGTCCTATCACTGCATACCAGGGAGAAGAGATTGGCACCTCTGTCTCCACCTCCCCTCCTCAGGAAGCTGTAGAAAGTTCTGAGATTGCCCCTCAGCCTCCTTTTCTCCAAGTGAGACAAGCCCAAAGCCCTTAGCCATAGCACATTCCTTCCAGAATTGGAGTTCTATGGCATACAACACAGGAACCGGATGGGCCTTTCAGTCATCGTGCCTGAACTAGTACCATGATATCCTCTGGCCTCTGCCTGAACTGAGTGCCTGGAGTTGAGCTGTAGAGTAAAACATATCTGTGGGTGGATACCTATTTACGTGTGTAAATATATATATTTATGGAAGTGTTCTTAAGACTTTCATAAGAAACAGCTTCTTATTTCCAAATACGTTTCAAATTATTTGTTAAATTTGTCCTTGTTAATTAACTGTTTTAACATCACACTAGTTCTATTAATGACTTGTTGTCTTTAGGGTATATTCTGCGAAGTATCATTCTCTCTTTCTCTCCTACAACCTTCTCAGCCAGACCGTACTGCTCACGGTGTGCAATGGTGTTAGAAAAATCTTCAATGAGTCACGAGAGTGTGAGAAGGGCTTACAGCACAGAAGATCTCGGAGTCCAGTCTCTAAGTTTATTGGCATTTTCCCTCAGATTCCATGGAAATAAGCAAAATGCTCCAGAAGTCAAAAGAAGAGTGCCAATTTGAACCAACTGAGATTCTGGCTCTTTATTTGTGATGGAGAAATGAATGATATGTGGTATTTAGGTTTGTGGTACAGATGCCTACAGGTAGGCTGACAGGAAAGTTACCAAGAGATTGAAGTATACATGGATCAAAACTCCTTTCCTTTCCACTGGCGGTTTGAAAAATTATATATGCTAATGACTTCTGACATAATGACTATGTTGGGAGAGGAAAAAGAAATTGTTAATGTACCAATTAGAATTCTAGAAACAAAAATGTGCCATTAGTTTTTGTCACAATACAAGAAATATTCAGTCATGCTGAAGCAGACCAGCTTGGATGCATGCTTTTTACTAGGCAACATGAGCAAAGCTATACCATTTTTCAACAGAAGTTTAAGTTCTCCAGTGGAATGGAAGTGCACACACTTGTCATTTTATAATGTTTCTTAGCAAAGTTTTTCCTCATGGATTTATGCGCTGATGTGGAAAAATCAAGCAGAGTTCTTGTTTCATGTTAACATTTACAGCACTTAATGGAGGGGTAAAAAAAATAATTAAATATCATAATGAATTAGTAGACATGGCAAGAAGGATTTGGGATGTGGTTGGTTTCTTAACCATGTCTTTCTGCTCACCTCCTTCAGGCTTGACTGGTCCATCAGACATCACTTTCCTGAGGGCTAGTTGGCTTTGGTCTTTGTTGTCATTGGCTGGTGGAGGCAGATTGTCAGACTGAGTTCTTTGAATAGGGAGGACTCCTGCTATGCTGTGTCTGTGCTGCTTCCTGGCATGATTAGACTGACCGCTTTTATGTGCTGCTGTGGCAGTGTGGGTGAAATGGAAACCCAGAGTATGTATCCTCAGATGGAACCAGCTTAAATGTTATTCATGCAAACAGAAGTGTTTTTTTCTGTATTTAAGTAAGTAGTGTTTTCAAACACCAAAGAGACACCACATGCACAGCATTAAAGAGTATTAAAACTGGCTGTTTCTTTATTAATGATGGTGAAGACAAGGGAAATAATTTTCCCCCAGTTTTTGCATTATACCATGGTAAGTTTATGGCATATCAACAAATCCTGAAGACAAACACAATGATTCCACAGTCAGAGAGTTTTAATTTGCCATCAACTATACTCTCAACTAGCAATCAAATACTGGTTTGAAGCATATTCCGGAGAGCAATCCTTCTGAATGGAAAAGTTTTAATTTATTAATCTATTTAAAGTTGTAAGTTTAAAATTATCTTGACCCTAAATCCATGGCACAAAAATTACAAGAAAAATTGAACTGTGACACCTGACACTGTTGAATTCTGATGTTGTTAATGGCTTTGTGTTTAATGATTTTGAATTTAATGTGTTTAATGTTTTCGTGTATTGCTATTCTGATCATCACTAACGTGATTTTATCTGAGATATTAAGAAGGTTACCTTACATTTCCTTTCCAAAAAACTTAGATATTTACAGTCATATTTCAAAAATAGAAATCTCAGTCATGTAGTTAAAAAAAAAAAAAAATTTCTTTAACTTTCAATATTCTTTTGTGTATATAGTACTGTCCTTCCTGATTACTACTTATAGGTATATCTTGTTGTTAATGGGCTCTCAGTACTTATGTGCAACTTGAAGAGCTGGCAACTGCATCTTTGCAGGTTCTGGTAATTTCATTGGTAATTAATTACTGACATCAAACATTACCACACAATGGAATTCTCTGTGAGTCATGCACAGCCATGGAACATCATGGACCATGAGTGAAGGGACTGATGGAGAAACAGCCAGTTTCACTGCAGTCTATATAAATTAAAATAAATAAATAAATAAAAGACTTCTAAGTACAAGAATATATTGTAATTATACGTATTCACACACAGGCACACAAAGACATTGAACAGAGTGAGCACAGTGTGCCAATAACAGAAAAAAAGTAGCCAAAAAGGGAAGGACAGCAGGGAAAAAGGCAACAGATGAACATTAAGCTGCCATGCTGAGGAATTTATTTGCGTCTTTTACTTGGTTGAAGGCGAAGTTGTTGGACAGCTGCTTCAGCAGCGGCGATAGCTGCCCCAGCGTCTTCGAGGTGAGTTTGAGTGACACTGGTTTTGCTTTGGCTGCGGGATGGACCATGAGAGCGTAGATGACCTTCAGAGGAAGATTTGGAGCTTCCTGGACTGCTGTGGGATTTCTCAATGGTGGGCACCTGCATGTCTACCAAGAAAATGAAGAAGCACAACTGTTGCATTTATTAAAAGCAAACAAACAATTTCATTTCCTTTCTCTTTCTAGCTGCATTTCAGAACAAGGAATAAAGATTAAGCTGTGCAATGTCATTCAAAGTCTCAGGATATATCGTGATTAGGAAAACCTTATGAAGCACCATTTTCTACTTCCCCACTGTTCCCCAGCCCAAAGAATAATTAATTTACTATTGGGTTTCTATCACCTGTGAATTATGCCTCCTGTGCTGATTCATGCTGATGGAATCACAGGGTAACCTAAAGACAAACCGGTTTTCCACTTTCTACTTCTCTAGTATGTAAAGACTAATTTCCATCACTTACACTGGTACCAAATACTTAGCTAGTGCAAGCAGTTTTATTTGATGAATGCCCTGGCCAAAACCATAGCCTAACTTGCAACAGCTTCTATACTAACCTCTAATTTACATATAAATCTTATATAGACATGGATCCCTAGCAAAACATTACACAGAGAAACAGAGAGGTGATGGAGCAGAGTCTTATCACTGAGGCTCTCATTTGGACACTATTTAGGATGGCTTTTGCTTTGTTACTCTGTTTTAAACAAGCAACTGGCCACCGACTACTTACTTTTTAAAAAAAAAAGGCAGAGAGAAATTTCTTGGAGCAGGAGACACTGAGATCAATTCTGCTTTTGTAAACATTACTATAATTCTACTATATCAGCTCCACCGATTTCCAATACAACTGAGATATGCTATTATTGTCAATTATCATTGATTGGAAATGCATATGCATTATTATAGCATAATTGTTATTCTATAAAATATTAATGTGACATTTCCGGAAGATAAAAAGCCATATAATACTTAAGGAACATGAAAAATAGAAAGCTAAATATGTATTGAATTTGGCCAAGGCTACTAGAAAAATGAAAAGGGCACAGAACCCACAGTGGATGTGCAAAGCACACAGAGCTTGTAAGCTGCTGGTTTAAGGACACAATTACTCAGTAAACTGGTTGGCACCAATCGAGCCAAATTAAGCCCTGGCTCCAGTGAATTAATCACAGAGATAAATATGTTTTAAATAGCAGTGCATACAAACTTCATAGCAGTAACTTTATTTTTCTATTAGAACTTCCACATAGCATCTAGGCAAATGTTTCATATCAGGTGCACCAAGTCATTCCTACCCTTGGAGGGGTCTGGGAAAATTCCATGACTTCTGCTCTTGATGACAGATGGTTTTGGAGATTGCTGGCTACTCTGTCCAGAATGAGATTTCCCGTGATCAATGTTTTCACTCTGTTCTTTCAGAGGGTACCACCGAGGAGTGTTGTCAAGCTGAGAGATGCTGGATAACTCGATCAATACCTATAAATAAATCAAAGTGTAATACATGCTCTGTATCTGATCTATCAATGATTGTGTATGGCAGAAGAGTCTATAGTTGTGTTACCAGAAGTTGCAATCAAATGTAAGAAGTTAAGGGTATAAGGTTGTGTGCTGACAGATTCAGGACTCTCTGCCCATGCTCTGACCTACACTGATATAATCCAGCTGTGATCCCAAACCCATGTTTGTTAGCATATTGATGTGTCTGAACTAATATGTCTTCTCAACAGGACCTCAGTAAGGACAATGAGCTTAGACATACCTCCATATCAAGATGGCTAGATAATTTAAAGGGCAGCTTATGAGCACTAGCTTGAAAGCAAAACTAAAAAGACATCTAGTCATTCTGCCTTTGTATAGACATATCCTAATAGAAAAATTTGGCAGTGCTATTTTCTCCTTTTTTTCAGTGTTAGTAAATGGGCAAATAATGCAACAGTTGTTGGTCTTCAGTAATATGAGACTGTTGATCGTTGATTCTTTTAAAAAATCCACATAAGCAGAACAAAAAGAAAATATTATAGATACCTTTGCCCTTCAATAAAATAGCAGAATTCAATAGGCCATTTAGGCCTCAAGACTTCACTGAAAAAAAAAAAAAAAGAGATGCAATGGAAATACGGAAATTAAACGAGCAGCTTGGCCAAAACAACCTCCATTGTAGCTAAAATCTGCTCTATGCCACCTCCATTTCTAGCAGGAGTTTTGTAAAATTTCTTTTTAAAAAACAGAAGGAAAAAGATGAGCATTGGGGCCAATAAAGGTGTTCCTCCCTTAATGGTATTGCAGCTGAGAAGGCCAGGGGATGTAAAGTACTAAAGAGTCATCACAGTCTTGAATGAAGAAAAGGACAAAATAGTCTTGCATTTGGCTCTAAGGTGGTAGGGTTCGAACTAATGTCAGGTAGGAAAAGTTTTAGAAATGTTAACAAATAAAGTGTGCAATCACCTCAGTGAACAATGTCTTTGTCAGATTATTACAAGGCCCTGAATAAAATAAAGCCTCTTCAATTTTAGGAATGGGGAAGTCTCTTTGCAACTGATTTTTTCCTAGGTGGTTAAAAGTCTTTTTTTTCCCTTTTTTTTTCTTTCAGCTTTATAGGTTGTATTTGACCTGGCCTGGTCTGTCTGGTTAGATTTATACTTAATCTGAACTATTTAGCATGTTCCCTGGTGTGGGTTTTGATCATAGCTTTGGGAAGACAGCATGGTGTGTGTCCAAAGAAGGGCAATGAAGCTGGTGAAGGGAATAGAGCACAAGTCTCATGAGGAGCAGCTGAGAGAATTGGGGTTGTTCAGCCTGCAGAAAAAAAGGCTGAGGGGAGACCTCTACAACTACCTGAAAGGAGGCTGTAGCAAGGAAGGGGTCGGTCTCTTTTCCGAAGTAGTGAGTGATAGAATGAGAGGAAATGTCCTCCCCAAACCAGGGGAGGTTTAGATTGGATATTAGGAAAAGGGTTATCAAACACTGGAGCAGGCTGTCCAGAGAAGTGGTTGAGTTATCACCCCTGGGGATATTTAAAAGATGTGTAGATGTCATGCTTAGGGACATCATTTAGTGGTGGACTTGCAGTGTTAGGTTTATGGTTGGACTCGCTCTCAAAGGTCCTTTCCAACCCGAACGATTCTATGGTTCTATTCTATGATTCTATGGTTGAGCATAGGAGCAGTTGCGCAATAGGCAGTGTAGGCTAGGGGCTCTGCTTTGTAGGAGAAGAGGGTTCATATTCCATAGATGTGAACCACGATATGCCACCTGTCATGTGGACCATGCGGGTGGTGCTGGCCTTATTCAAGTAAGTCCTTAGGGCAAAATTTGGATATCCCATATTTGGTGGAACGGTGCAGGATTCCTCTGGACATCCTGGTCCTGAAATACACTGGATAGTCTTTTCCGTTCCTTTTTTCTATAAAGATCTGTTTTCATATTAAAATCTGAATTATTTAATAAATAATATATTCCAGAGATTGAAAATATTTGAAGGCAAAATTTTAAATCTTCCAGGAGAAGCAGCTGCTGCAGCATCCATTTTCTAAATGTCATAAATAACGATGATGTAAATATTCAATAAAGCCTTGCATTTGGACAAACATGATGAACTCAACAAGAATACTGATGCCGTACGCAGGAAATAAGTAATCGTGTAGTTGCTTCCTATACATTTTTTTTTAGCAATTGTTCAAATAATGACATTGATTGTTCAGTTTACTAGTTACACAAAGGGGAACTGGAGCTGAACCAAGTGCCTTTTTGCAAAATTCAAATGCAGAATAAATAGAGATAGTCTAAGTTACTCTATCGACTTTCCTGGGCTTCTGTTTCTAATTATAATGCTCTTCTGTAATAACATTTTTAATTACTTTTTTGATAACATAATTATTGCTGGTAATTCTGTATTATATGCGCATACATTTGTTTATTTGCTTTTAAAAGAAAGAGCATACTTCTTCCCATGATCACTCATCTCATTTACTATTAATTACAAGATTTTGCCTTCAGTCATACTTTGGTAATGATATTACTGTTTTGTAGTGTTAAAAATAAGACCTTGATCAGCAAGACTAAATTACTCACACTTGCAGATACTTGTTCATGTGTTAAATTATGGCTTGATGGCAGAATTTAATCCTTTAATCACTTACAAAGACTGATACTTCCTCAGTCTTCCCATGTCATGTTAAAATCAAGGGAGACAGCTTATCAGTCATAACAAGAATCCCCCATTCAGTCACTCTGAAGGCTGTTACTATCTCAGATTCAAAAAAGATCTTAATTTTCCATGAAGTAACATTGTGTTGAATCCTATATGAACTTGCCCACAGTTTATAGAGACAAAGGGAAGGCATCTTTCATGTGTGAAAGAAATAAATCATGACTGTTTGTTATGAAGTCAACAGTAAAACTGTGATGTAACAAAGTTTTTACTTAAGACATGTACCATACCTTGGGAGCGAATACTGTCCAAATATCAGCATGTGGTTAAACAGCTTTCTAACTAGTAAGGGTTAGAGACCAGGAAATAAGATACTCACTTCACCAAGGAAGTCATTCGAGGAGAATCTATCATAATCCCAGACAGTCACTTCCAGTGTTTTCTTTTTCAGCTGCAATTTAAATCAAAGGATAATTAACCTCATTGCCATCATAAACCTCAGATCAAGTCTTTATGGTGGTTTCTGTTCATTATCTCCTCCTTGTACCCTTTTTCACAGTGACAGCTAGGTAGCTTTTGTCCACCCATCAACCTGGATCTCAGAAAAATAATTTGGGGCTATTATTTGTTATCAAGACAAATGGGCTTGTGCATGGTCCTATTTTAGGATTTTTTCAGAAGTCATTTATGACAGAATGTGTGTCCACTACTAGAGCCAAACTCATTTTTAAAGCCCTGTTTTTGTATTTCTGTAGCTTTTCTAATCATCAGATCTGTGTTATCTGAGTTGTCTCATTTCTCTAAAGTGCATTTGAGTCTGAATTTCATATGTACTAATTAAAACACCCTATTTATACAGCCTCATCTATGAAGACCAGGCTTGAATACTCCTGCAATTCAGTGTAGTCAGTAGGACTCTGCAAGCAATCCAGACATGCAGGACAAGTTGTACTGTTAGGTATTAATGACAGGCATCAAAACCCATTATCGGCAGACCTTGTTAAAGATGATAGCTGTGTCAAGCACTCTTCTAACAGGCTACGGTAACAATCAAGGAAGGCTTTTTATATGACAAAATAGTGCAAGATAAAGAAGCTCTTGACCAAAGCAGCTGACCTTATTGGAAAGATTGACCTGAGTGTCATTCCAGGGGCCTGTGGGGACAACTGGGGAAAAGATTGATTACCAGTGTTGTATGATGGGGCAAAAGGCTGGAGAGGCAGCAGTAAATTCACGTGGCTTGAAAGAGGGAAGGACAAAATCCTGGGGCTATGGGATGTCTGCAAAGTCAAGCTGAGAACTTGCATGTGAAAAATTTGTTGGACGCTTTCAGGTGTTAATAAGGAAAAGAGGACTCTGTTCACATACTTGAATAAAAGGGGTCAGAGCCAGAAATCCTATGCGATAATTGAGGTCATCCTAGCAGAAGCAACGTGTCACTCACTGCTCTGACTATTAATTGTCTGCTTGAGACAAAGAGACAACAAAGGATCAAGTAATTATTCAAAATCATAAGCTTTACTGTACATAATATATATACTTTCAAGAAAAGCACTGTTTGCTATTTACCTCCGTTGCCCCTTGGTTTAATGCAACACAGATTCAGACAGTTCTTAATAACTTTAAATTGCCTTTAAATGATAATTTAATCTCATTATTATGCATTTGAAATATCTTCTCTCCCAGCTCATGGTAGAAAAATGAGCAACTATGCAAAGTCAGTGTCTTTGAAAATCAAGTTTAAATCAGCATATCCTGAAAAACCAACACAAAGGGGAATTTTACTATTTTTAGCATTAACAATGTACTTTTTAATCAAGCAACACCATGACTTGAAAGCTAAGATTTAAAAAAATAATATTTGACAGCAATTCTTTAATCTTTCTCTGTTTTATTCCTACATAATTAGGCAACATTCTTAAACGTTCTTTCTAAAAATATCCTGCAAAAATTAAGGAAAAAGTTGAGCAAAAATATTGTCTTTTGAACATTCCTTACAGAATATTTGTAAAGCTGATTTCTTTGACCAAATAAAATTCTGTTTCTTTCCTGTTCCAACACAGTATCAAAACTGCAATGTGAAAAATAACCTGAAAAAAATGAGTTGAGCAACCACTAGTCCATGCTACCTTTAGCTTCCTGGATGATATAATTTCCTGCTAGATGCTATACTAAGCATATATATTTTTACCCTTTAAAAAAGGGGAATAGGATAAATACTTTTCAGAAATGTATCAATTGTTGCTGTTTTGGGAGGACCTATTGTCCTCTTGTTTCAAGTGATGACTGTGCAAGGACAAAGAGAAGAATTTTCCTTTCCAGGAAAGGAAAAACCACAAGGATTTGAAGGACTTTGGTGAAAAGAGGAAAATAGAGAAGATTTTCAAGTAACTGCAACCCTGCTTTGCTGCTTCTTTGCATTATTATGGCAACAAACCTGTGCTGAAAACTTGCAGTACTCTATGTTTCTTTGAGATATCTATTTTAAGCCTCTTAGTTTAATACAGCTTTTATAAAATATTATGACAATGAAAAACTATCAAAAGAGCTTTATTAGGCAGAGTGCATGAAATGAGTTTCAAAGAGGAGGAAAATTTGCTTCTCTGAAGGTATATATGTATACATGCCACTATTGAAGGCAAAGAACACTCAATGGCTCGTGATTTTAAAAGCAGCCATTATACCATCACAGAAAAGTAGGGTTCTGCCTTACATCATCTAGTTTTAGGTCATCAAGCCAGAAGTTCAGACCCCCAACAGGAATTTAAAAGCCAGTGATACTGAAACGGGCTGCAGAAACTCACTGTCCATTTGACTGTGGGTTTCTGTACCAACAGGAAAATGAGAGTGTCCCTAAAAGAAGGAAAGCAGTTTACATCTGAGTTCCAAGTATATTATGAAAAAAAAAAAAAAGAAAAAAGAAAAACCCACCAAAAGCATATGACTGCATACTCCAATTAGCTTTAGGCTGCTGTGGACAACCATCATTTAAAGAAAATGAAGAAATATGCACAAACCAGCAATGTGAATATTTTATCTTATGGAAGACATAATGGACACCACACATACAAAAGTTTCTGTTTCTTGTTTTAAATGTCTGGAGCTGACGGGGTGTTGTTACAGATGATGAGGGTCTGTGTAACTAAGTATGCATTACCTGAAATGTTTAATACATACTCCTTGAAAATCTCATACAAGGATTTGTACGAGGAAAAAACAACCTTAATGCAGTTTTTCTCCTATGCTGAAAGTAAATTCCTATAATTACTTAGGAAATACTATAAAAGATTGCAGTCAGTCAGGATATTTGATGAGTAGAAATGAAGGTGTTGTATTAGATCATGCATTATACTTATTTTTGTTTACATTCCTATTTAACATTTTATTATACTTCTCTGTATTGCTGTACTTCAGTCCATGGGAGGACAAAAAGACTTTTGCTAGGTCACTTAAAAACTTACTTTCTCTTGTCCAAGCTATTAAGATTTAAGTGCCAGCACCTTACTGATTCATAAGAAAGCTTTTCTTGCTTTTGCAAAGAAAGGTATTTCTTTGCAAAAATACCTACATCACTCAAGGATTTTGAAAATATTACTCTTTCTAAATATATTAGCTTCAATTTAAGGACATGAGCTAGAGCAAAAGCTATTTGCTTTATTGAATTATATCCATCATTTAAGAAAATACTTTTATTTTCTTTCTGACAAGTAATGAATTGAGGCAAACAAAGCCACACCTTATATTGTGATCATATATTAGACCAATGGCCTGATCAGCAACAGAACTTACATCTTTTACTGTCTTCTCCCTAAATCATTCTGTTTTCTTTAATGCTCTGAGTGAGTATTTGACATAAGTTAGCAATTATTATACAGTATTTGTAATGTGTGTACTTGGCTTTCCTCTCAAATTGTAATTATTGCCACTTTATTACTTAAAAAAACCCCTTAAATTACTAAATATTCACAGTTTAATTTATTTTTTCTCCAACTGTCAAAGTAGAACTTGCTACGTGATAAAAATAATAATTCTGCCCTTGAAAAAGTCTGTTTCATTTCAAAGAGTGATCTATTTCCCATAATTATTTTCACTTTAATTTCAGCTAGGTTATGAAAGTGAAAAGGAAAATGAAAAATTGTACAACCAGTTAAAGTCTAGACAGTGACGTTAAAAGAACTATATTAGGAAATATTTAATAATACTTATTTGCTGTCAGCAAGCAACCCATACTTTGATGGAGGGAAAGGAAATGCTTTTTGAAGAAGTAATATTTATAAAGATCCATGATTTTATGTGATGGTATGACTCCTAACTCTGTATAACTTGCAGTATGATGCAGTTTTGCTTGTTTAGTGATCAGAACACTCATTCCCAGTCTATCACAATTACTGTCTTGTACTTCTCTTTATATTCCTAACTATTTTGAAATATCCATTTGTGAGGGTTATGAGTGCAAACAATATACTATTGCATGGTGATAGTTCTTCAAACTGTAGAGGGTACTTATCATAAGGATGGAATTATTTACTGATTTAGAAATGTGCTTTACTGTATATTCTCTAAGCCAGGGCACTAAATTTTATAGAAGAACCACTCACACTGGTATCTTAGCACTAGATACAAGCCATGGAAAGGTGTGGAAGGAAATACTATTCCACGCAGACAACTCTATGTGACAAGAGGACAAAATATACAACATATATGGTGCTCAGACAAAGCTTACACACTTGTAATCCTAAGCACTGCATAACAGTCTCAGAGGAAGGGAAAAGGAGGAGATTTGCAAATAGAAAGCCAAAGTTCAAAGTATTCAACATGCGACCTAAAGGCAAACTTCATCAAATAATAATCAAAATCGGACATCTAAGATACTAGGAGATCCCTCATAAAAATCTCTATCAAAGAAATCCTAAACTAAGATCGTTATCCAATTTAAAATTGCAAAAGAGCCATTGAATGTCCAACACCCAAGCACTCTTAATTACAGCTCTGTGAAATGTCACAGAAGAAGCCAGAAGCAAATTAAATAAAAGGAAGAGCAATTCTTAAATGGGAAGTTCAATTTGGAAATTTTGCTAAGACTTACCAAACCTTTTCATAAAACCCAGAAGACCTAGGGTTTATATTGCAGCTAAACAAACATCACAGGATTTTTTTTTCTGACACTTTCACTGTCAATGAGCTACGATTTATGGAAGCCTACATGAAACTGCATGCAAACCTCAGCAAACCATAACTATGACATACAACAAGGTATCTCTGAAGTAAATCTGAGCTACTTCCTGTTGAGTTCAGATGTGTAGATTGCATGAGCAACCATGCAAGTCTCTCTGTGGGAAGGATTTTGCTCCATGTGAAAATGAGTACCTTAATCTATGTTCCTCTCAATTAACAAGAAAAATGAATAATGAAATTTTAAGCTTGGAAGATAATATTGGTGTCTTGGTGTTATGTTGGAGAAGTATATTGAAAGCACTGGGAAATCTATACACTGGGCTTTTTTAAAGAAGTGCTTAAAGGTTAAATGGCCTTCAAAAATCAAGCTGAAAGTATCAAGAACAAAACACTAAGAAAGGCAAAAAGATTTAGGACTACATACAGATCCATTATTCTATAAAATATACTTCATAATTTAAACAAATGGACATCATAATTTTTCTCATTATGCCTTTTTAAAATGGTAAAAAGTCCCTTAAAACAGGAGAAGGAGAAAAAGAGGACTCAATTGCTGCCTCAGTTAACCCTTTAATCAGTTGGAGTTAGGAAGCCACCAAGAAACAGAGAAGTCTTCCACAGTCTTCTTTCCCAGATGTGAGTTAAATCTTTCTATAGCAAGGAAATGAAACATCTTCTAATATTTTTTTTCAGGTGATTCATATTTCAGGCCCATTGCTGTAAATTGCTGCTAAATCTAAAAATGTATCTCTACATTTCATAAATATTTATGAGCAAGAAAATTATTTGACCTGTATTTTGTGTGAGCTTGCATGGCTTTTGGAACAAAGACTGACAGTGTTTTCTGCATCTACTTCAGAAACTTATGTCTCAGTTTATTCCCTTGCTGTATTCCATTATCATTTTTAAAATTGCCACATCTGTACTTATGACATGATTGTGAGTGTAATCCCCACAAATTACCATTTTCATGAGTAGAAGGGACAAGAAAAGAGTATTGATATAGTAATCTCTATCAGTGGCAAGGAAATAGCTCCAAATTTCCCCTAAATTTGGCAAGATCTTACAGGAGTTCACAGAATTGCCAGTAGCATTGCTCCCTTTACAGTAAGCACAAATATACAAATAATAAAGCAGCAAATTGCACTGAGCAGTACTACCAGTCACGCACCTGCTCCATGGAGATATTTTTATAAATGACCGTCTGATTCCACTCAGGATTCAAGCTTTTCTGTACGTACTTAGTTCTCCGCTTGTACTCAGCACTGAATTTGAACAAAGGAAGGAAACATTACATTAGTGATCTTTTGTTTCTTTCAGTTCTAATGCAAAAACACACCCACAAACCAAAAACCAGAAAAAGAAAAGAACCACATCTCCCATTTCTGCAACAACTCAGGGTTACAAGAGGACAATGTCAGCCTTTGGGTTTTTTTCTTTAGTATGCTTTCCCGACATGGTTTGTTAAAACATCTTCCTCTGACTCCAGCAGGCTGGCTCTGCCTACAGCCGTTTCAACATGAAGCATCAGTCAGCACGTGCACGTATGCTTTGTTCTCTCATTGTAGGTGTTGGGCTCTGATTATAAATTGAAGTGATAATGCATTGATTTCTTTTCCAAGACCATCCCCCTATTAGCACTTTAAAGTAGCATGAATCCATTATATTTATAGGTTACAATCTCTAATTATAGGAGTCCCATCTCACAAGAACATTTAATGAGTACCATGGGGTAACTAATATCCTGTTAATGATAGAAACACTAATTTCTTATTGATCCTGTTCTCTCCCTATACCTCTAACTGTACTGGAAACAAACATAAAAGTGCATCAAGCTCATGAATGTTTTTATCAATAGCCAAGAATAAAAAGTTTGGCTGCATAATCTGTTTTTAAAAAGAATCTGTAGTGCTTTCTCCTGTGCTTTGCATTTCCTGAGTATAGAGAAAGGAATAGACTAACATTTAACAGAATATGGATTCATCTAGCTCTGTGAGCTTCGATGTCAGTTTTGCTTCCGTTCCAATTTTAATTTAATATAAATGTTAATGGACATCTCAAAACAGCTGGGTAGGAGAACATGAAAAGCTTTTAATACTTTGAAAACTCAACAAGATACAAGGTAAAGAACCTCTTTTTGCCAGCCTGCAAGTCAACTGCCCTTAACTAAATTAAATGTGCCCAAGACTACTCTCCAGCACTAAGGCCAAATGACACAGAATGATCTGTATCTGCCCTATTAAACGCTCTCATGGGTGCCCTACATTAATTTTTGGTAGCGTGCTGTTCTCCTGATTCTCACTTCTGACTTGATTGAACTGTGTTTTGGTACACACTGTGGCATGGTCTCAGAGCTAATGAACTATATTCCTTTCATATGAGATTAACTCAGAAGATTCACTCCAGGGACTGATTTAATCAGCTAGTCACTAATGGTGCACCATGCATGGTACCAGACTGAAGCATGTCTGAATTAAGGTTATGTGAAAGATGCATGTATTTTACTGACACATATATGTCTATGTTGGGTCTGCAGCACCAGCAGCTTCACTCAACAAACTCAATTCCACTGTGCAGTGCTCCCCTCTAATTATTCTGGAGTGTGTCAAAAGCAGGTGGCCATATCCTAGCTGCCTATTAGACTGATATGTTTTAATGCCAGGAACTTGCAGTTATTTTCACTCTTACTTTTTGCTCTAGTCATTCTATGCAGTTCCATTTATTTTCTTGCAAAATATGCTATCCACACTCTTCCAGTTTATTGAAAGATGTGAAGGGCATTGGGACCTCTGAAACAAAGTATCTGTCCACCTCTGCTTATGGGAAGAAAGCAGCAGCTATCCACAGTTCAATCAGTCCTGTCAGCCACAGCACAGAATGGTATGTTTATGAAAAAAGGAAAAAAAAAAAAAAAGATTTCTTTCCTTTTTTATGTCAGTAGGAAAAGGATGAATTAAAATCTAGGGGGACCAAGAGCATATGAAAAAGAAACACAAAGATATTTCTTTGCATATCTTGGAAGGAAAGCTGAAGTACAAAATCTGAACCCTTTTGGAAACTAGGTTTTCTTTTCCCACTCTCTGATCTGAGAAAAGCAACCCCATCACTCAAAGTATTAGTGAGATTTGACTGATCCATATGGAGACATGGGACACAGGCAAGAGACAGCTGGGCTGGCAGCATCTCACTCTCTCTGGGCTCACAGTACTCCTCAAATAAATGTCCATTCTGATCAACTACTAATGAAATATTAACCTATCCAAACTCCTCCTACACCCAGCATAACCTACTTCTTACCTTAACTAAGCCATGGTAGCATTATACAGCTGAAGCTTGACTAAATGTCATATGATTTTCTAGTTTTAAGGAACTGATATACTTTCATCTTTTTGAACAAAGTATGAAAGGACCCTTTGCTCCCTCTGCCAAGAAAATGACACCAAGACATTCCCCTTCCTTTCATGGATTTTTTTTTTTGCAATACTACAATTTCATCACCTTTTCAAAGTTTCTGATTCTTTTCAGAAATATGTAAGAAGGTGATCGATGCAGTGTTGAGTTTTAGAGCTGGCAGGACAAAAGGTAAATGTGTTGTTAACATGGTAACTGGAGTATTTACAGTGAAGTCCACAGAGTATCTGGGTGCCATTAGCCTGCCTTTATGTAACCTGTGGTCTCGATCTGTTACAGAGGGAAGCAAGAGACCTTGACCACTTCTAAGGATGTGCAGATCCAGGCTAAGCTGGATGACAACTGAAGGTTTCTAGATCTCTGAAGGGAAGGATCTGGCAAACACACCAATTCACCTTCGCCCCAACAATCATGATTAACAGATGGTGATGTTTTAATGAAATGCATTCATTAAACCAGTCTATACCTAGTATGAAATAATTTGCACTTGAAATTTAAAGAGTATGCTGTGTAAAATGGTACAAACTGCATTAGTCTCTTATAATTTCTCTGTGCTTCCCAAATTATAGTTAATTAATGCATAATACAAATGCAAATACAATGAAAACAGTATAATTGAATAACTGCACATAAAATGCGGCATTTAAACACATTCATTAAATAATTTTATTAATGAAGGAACAGGGTGAGAATAGAGGAGATCTGTTTATTAAAATTCAGCTGTTGATTTTTCTGGTCAGGTTTCTACTTTTAAACAAATTCAGAATTAGAGATGAATTGCTATAATTATGTACTTAGCTTGGACTGATATTAACGTATCTTGAAAATGGAGTTTTGCCTTATGTTTCCATCTCCAGGACAAACAAAGCACTAGTAATTTCAATAACTAAAAATTCAAATTTGTTTACCACAAATAGCCATTTATGTGGTCAAGCAGCCTTAAAGACAGCTGGGCTATTATCTAGAATTATACCTGGCTTTAATGTCTACACACTGTGCAATGTGTAGAGAGAAAAACAGTCCATTTCATTTCCAAACAGTGCCTGTTTCTTTTGGCAGTAACACCATCCAAAATCTTGATACAAGTTCACAGCTAATTATTTTGCATCTTTCAGTGAGTGAGAAAGAATGTTTAAATATCTCTGAACTAAATTCTTTCAGACTTAAAAATAAATTTGTCGTGTTTGGCCTGAGAATATTAAGGGCCATTAGTTACTTGTTTCCAGTTCCTGCTGACCTGGAAATGGGATTCATCAGAGAATGAACAGCAAAACCACACTGCTCTCACTCAAAACTAAAGAGAAATCTAAAGTTGAATACACAGGCTTCTCAAAATATGCACACATATAAAAAA
>JAHREE010015909.1:90608-279370 GCA_033628505.1 Tringa tobata
TTTGAACCCTTGATATTATTCTGAGCAATAGACAGTTTATTGAGTAGGAATCACACAATATCTGACTACCTGGAGCTCAAGCCCAGGAAGTATGTTATAATACTATGGAAAGACCCTTAATACTAGTATAAGAGAGAGGGATTAATTAAGGAAAAAAAAAAAGACAGAAATCTATAGGAAGTTAGGCTTCATTTATTCTGATGCTCCCAGTTCCACTGTCTTAAAAATGTAGAGTAAAATCAGTTTACATAAGATATAACCACAAACTCGGTACTGCCTGGAAATAGATTGTAGTATGAGAAACCCATAGCAGTCTTTGCTTAAATGTAAAGCCTGGGAATTTCTGAAGTAAACCACAGTAAGTGCCCAAAGGTTAAAGATTGGAATTAATTTCACTACATTTTCAGCCCGTTCAGTAACAGCAGTATTTTCCGTTCTTCTGTTTGTATTTCATAAGCCAACATAAGCCAACATTAAAGACAGAGGCAAAAATCAAGCACTGACTTACACGAGTGACATTTCAAGGGGCTGGAATTAAGAAATCAGTTATTGGAGAATGCTTTCTGCAAACTTATTCATCAGAAAAATCCAGCCCGCAGCAAGAACAATTTACACAGCAAAAACTACATATTTACCTGAATTTCTCCAGTGATTGGATGGGAAGCAGACTTTGTAGTTTCCGCAGGCTGCCAAATTAAAATACATAAATAAATACATAGGCACACACTCACATATATAAACATACACACATTGGAAATAATAGATTTTCAAAGTTAACTTTTTAAACAGGTGTTGTTTATACTGCTGTATTGCCACATATTTTTAAAAAATGTTTAATAGTCTCCAATTTGTACGCTCAAAACAAGTAGTTATGATATTTCAACAGCACTTGAGGCCCAAGCCTGCCATTTTGATCAGCCTTTGTGCAAGCACAGAATCAGACAACTTGAACACCCAAGTCTTTATGGTCTGAGCACATTGGTCACACAGGGAGGCATGACGAGAAAAGACACACAGCATTAACCCTGTCTAACAAAAGTAAAGGTTACAAAGAGAACCCAAATACCATGTCAAGTACAACACAGCCATATTTCTACTGAAAGGCAAAGTAGTTTAAACTGCATTTAGCTGAAAATAAGTAGGAAGATTGGAATGAACAGTATGAAAACTGAGTCATGTGTACAAGTGGATTTCACAGTTACAAGACACTTCATACATTTTTTCTTTATTCTATGTTTTACAATAATAAATTCAGCCACACCACATCATCTGCAAACTCCTCCACAAACTTTCCATGACATGAAGTTTAAATTTTCTGTCCTCCCATTTACAACACTGCATAATTGCTTGTTCCTTTCTGTTCTCTGTCACTGAGCTTCTCTAGGTTGCTGACAAAAGCAATAAAATCCTCAGTATCTTTTTTTTTTTTTTTTTTTTTTTTTCCTTTTCTTCCTTCCTGTTTGTTAGTAGTTGGAAAATCCTATCACTATTTGCTTCAAATTCTGGAGTCTCAAAAATATGCTGTTCTGTTAAATGGTGGCGCCCTGAGCCATCCTGGACCTACAAGACATCAGTCAAGAAAGAAAGCTGTCTTTGGTTTGGTAGCAGGATCTGAATATTTTTGCATTCTCTCCATGTCTGCTTCCTTGGTTGATGCAGCAGAAAACAAAGAGTGCAAACAAGGACAAACTGCTCTCTGAAGACTGATCTGGAAGTCATCTTTTCCTGTTTGTCCAGATGTGACCAGCATCCTGCCATATTATTCTGTGTATTTATGATTTCTTTCACTTTCTAAAAAGAGTAAAACCCATCTGCCTCTTTTGTGTTGCCCTACCCTCCAAAAAAAACCTCAGAGATTTTCTCAGGATGTTTGATATGAATTGTTTTAAATTAGGCCAATGCGAACCCTGTGACTCCCAGACCAGAGCATGAAGTTAAGGTGATGCACTACCCTTTTCAGGTTTGTGATAAAGAAATATCCCCTCAGTCACTCAGATCTACAGACCAGAACTAATCCAAAAAATCCCAAGCAAACAATAGCACAACAGATAACAAGGGAGAAACTCACCCAAAACCTGCCTGTTATATAGTTATACTCACTGTCTTGTATTGCCATACTTTTGTTTGGTTTACATGCTTTACCTTGCCTTCTAGATGTGCTTCTTTACGAACACTAACTTTTTCAGAAAATAAAAGAAATATTGATTTTTCTCAAAATGCATGTGCCTCTCAAAAATAATTCTCATGGAAAATTTTTAAATTAGTTTTTCTTGGTACCTTACAAAGCTTTTAGAGAAATGTAATCCCTCTAAAAGCTAAAATAGGTCATCAATAGTTTATAAGATGTTCTGAATTTTAAATGGTATTTTAGATTGATAGAAAAAAAAAATTCAGCAGTGCCCAGTGACAGGACAAGAGGAAATGGGCGCAAACTTGGGAATAATAAGTTCCACCTAAACATGAGGAGGAACTTCTTTACTGTGAGAGTGGCAGAGCACTGGAACAAGCTGCCCAGAGAGGTGGTGGAGTCTCCTTCTCTGGAGACATTCAAAACACACCTGGGCAAGTTCCTGTGCAACCTGCTCTAGGTAGACCCGCTTTGGCGGGTGGGTTGGACTCAGTGATCTCCAGAGGTCCCTTCCAACCCCATATGATTCTATGAAAACTACTCCTAAAATTTGTTTGATCCCTGAAAAAATAGTCAAAGAGAGAATTTCACTGCTTTTGGCACAGACACAGGCCTACCTGAGTATCATGCAAACTTTCAAAATAGGACTTAAATGGCTTACATTTCTCATACTTTACCTCTAAAATTGAATTTATTATACTTTAATAGTTCTTACCTGAGTCTATACTAGCACTGACAATACTGACAATACTACAAAATAACATGGAGTTAGCTGCAGCTACAAAATCACTGCCAGATAATCTAAATGCTCTAATTTTTCAGAAGTTTGAATAGGAAAAATAATGAGTTTGTTCACTTCAAATAGCATCTAATACAGAATGTATTAGTATGGATACTGTAGAATGAGTTCAGAGAAAAGGGAATGGGCATGCCATATTTGTGTGGGGACTTTGTGTGATTAAATTGGAGTTCCCTTTAGCTGTGCAGTTATTTTGCTCTCATCTACTTGTTTGTGAAAAAAAATAAAATATGCATTTTTATGTTTTGTTAAATCTCTGAATTCATTTACAAAGCTGTGATCCAGCATATTACATATTATGTTTTCCCTCTGATATTAGCTGATTTTAAACTGACCATGAAGAACTACTGGAATATTTCAAAGAAACATGAATAATTCAGGCTGAAAGACCTCTCCAGGTCATCTGGTCCAACCCCCAGCTCACAGCTGGGCCAACTTTGAAGTTGGATCTGGCCTGAAAGGCAGAGATGCAAATAAGTATCTAACACCCTGAGTAAGAGCTGGTGTTTTGTAATGCCATCACACCTGCTGGGGAAGGTTGCCATTAACATGATGTGAAACTCTTTGCTCATGCCAGGCTCTGATGCTATGCACTATCACTCTCTGTAGTACTGGGACAAAACATTAAATATGAAAGAATCAGCATTGCAGAATATTGAAGAGACTCCTACATTTCTGGAGTGTATATCCTATACAAAAGCATTAAAAAAAAAAGAAAAAAGAAAGAAAGATTTTACTTGCTAAAAATAAGAACAGTAACAAAAACAAGATCTAGGCAGTTTGGATATTTAGTCTGTCATGATACTTTGGCAAGGCTGCAGCCTGCCTAGAAATGCTGTCAGCCCAGGGCAGAGAGCTGTTCCAGAAAGGATGAGCAGGAGTTTTCTCTAAGAGAGCTCAACACTATTATAAGCTTGGCCTGCAGTCAATAAGCAGAAACTATACACATCAACAAGAGCTACAGTTGTTATGAAAGAAATGAGTCTCAATGTGATTTTCAGAAATAAGCAAAGAACGTTTTAAATATTTACCTGATTAGTTTTGACTTTTGCATCCCCTACATAAAGGCATTAGTTCTAATAATTTTTTTTGTTTCATCTTTATAAGCCTCCAGCTGAATTTTCATAGAAGATTACTAAATCCCCTGTGAAGCAGGAAATGAAATTTATGCGTGTAACTTTAGATGACCTGCTGCAGTGCTAAAGCTGGGAACCCAGTCTTCTCATGTGGACAGAGAGAGGCATCTGTCCAGGATACACCACACATCAAGGATTTAGAGACTGACATACACGATACAATGAATTTAGGAGTGTGATTCATCTAACCAAATGAAAGAGGTTTCAGTATAGATAGTGACATGAAGAGCCCTGCCCTCTCCTTTCTGTGCAGTGCATGCACCTCAATGGCGGGTTTCAACCAGTCTCACGAATTGTACCTTCATAAGTGCATTATCCTCACTAGTAAACATAAACCACATGGCAAACTAGTTCCTATGTAGATGTGCACAATTTCCAGAGTAAGGTGTAATGAAACCAACCGTTCACCTGACAATTAGGAAATTCTGCCAGACCCCTGAAGTTAGGTGCAGTAAATCCCAAGATATGGATTCATCTTGTGCATCCTAGGCCTGAATTATCTCATAAAACATCTACGGGCATTGTGGCGAGACAGAATTAATATCCAAAACTAACTGATTAATAAATATATTTACAGGTTTTGCCAATTGCTAGATGAAAGATATTTTCATGCTTCCTCTCACATGAAAGTTATGTAGGCATATTGAAGAGCTTTCTGAAATGAGCAGGCACCATTTGCTGGTTTTTATTTATAATGTACCTAACACATTTGTAGTTCAAATTACAGTCATAGCTTCAAGAGCACAAAAATACAAACATAACAATAATGTAGTAGGAACCTAACAGTCCCAAAAAGCAATAAAGATGCATTGAAATAAACATCTAAAGAGCATCTTGTTGGCAATGTGGAGCTTTGCTTCCAATAGTAAATCAGTAAGAAGCTGGGTATTCAGGACAGCAATCAGATTTAGCAGTCTTGTAAATTGCTTAAGCAAATGCAGTCTGAGCAGGACTGATTTTCACTTCAGCTGGTAACTTTTTTGACAAGAAATGCAAAAATATGATAGGTGACTTTATGATCTAGTTTCCAGTTTCAGCTGTGAAAGGGACAGGATGTGGCAAAGAAAATGAGAAATTACGCTTAATAAGTCCACAGGAATTAGCTAGTGATAAAACAAATTTTTATGGTAAATATATTTTTCATTGTTTCCCTGGCTTTCAGAGAAATGCTTAATTTTCTATGATTATTCATAGCTTGTAACACTTCCAACAGGAGCTTAGTATAGAGATTGATGATCTTAGTGATAGCAGCTTCTTCTGTTGAACTAGTACCTCACCATGACATAGGATGCACTTAAAAATTCAACAACAACAAAGAATGAAAAGGGCAATTATTTTGTTTAAAAACAATAATATTAAGTTAGAGAAATATATTTTCAGAGAGGTCCCAATCTTTATGACCTTGGATAAATTGCATTATCTCCTTCTATATCTTAACAGTAGTACTCATCACTGTCACAGAAATGAATTCATCAATATGTACTGTGATTTCTTGCCTCACTAAAGAAGATAAATAGGCAGTTTCTTCTTGTCATCAAAATATTATTGCCACATAACTGAGAAGTTTCTTACCTTGCTGCTGTGCCGCTTTTTGCTCACTGAGGGAGAACCAGGCTGACCAGGGCTGGGAACAGCACTGGAGGCAGCAGAAGTGGTTCCAGAATGAATGTGAGATCCCTTTTCCACTCCTGAGGAAGTGACTAGAGGCGACTGCTGTAGAGAAACCTTTTGGAGCTCTGCAGCCAGCTGCTTGGGATCAACCCCTGGGGACTTCGCTTTATCTACTGGATTGAAGTAAGAGAGCTCTATATTGATAATTGCTAGCACATTCAAATCCACCTTGTCATAGCCCAGGGACAAGATAATTATCCTTACAACTTTTTATACCATCTGCTCATACACTTTGAAGATGCAAAAGGCAACCTATAAAAAATAGACATCTTTCCCCCAACATCAACATCCCAATTACAATCTTTCTACTCAACACTCCATCAACCGGTGTTACTCATCTCACAAGTTTTCTGAGAAGGTTATTGTGTAGCTGAAGAAAAATAGGCCTTGCTGATCATGCTGAATTACACCAGAGCAAATTACAGTTTTAAGGGCTGGCCTGTTCTAGCTTTCACTGTTTGGAATTGGTCCAGTTTCACCAAGTACCTGAACTTTGTTATAACAAGCTTTAATATCTTTTTTTTTTTTTTTTCCTTTTAATCAACTGGACATTCAATAAAACTGTATCCTTCTCCTGAGATAATTCATACAAAAATAGAAAGAACTAAAAATTTTAGCACCGCAAATTAATCAAAGTAGAATAAACCAAAAACAAATGAAGAGTAAGAGCCCTTATTCACCTTTCCTTGTTACACACATCTATGCAGGACATCTGTGATAGGAGCCTGATTGCCCTCCCTGCTGCCTGGGAATGGGTGGGGAGAATTTATCCTCTGCAGATGGCAATCTCTATTTAATAGAGAAATGGGGTGAGTAGAGTTAAAGGGATACTAGACCCAGCTTGCTTCCCAGGTTTTCAGAAGTGTGAGTGGTTTAAGCCAATACATTAACCTTATTCTGCCAGCTAGGCTGTATTTGTTTTTTCTTTCTAGAGGGAATGAAGACTGTTCCTTTCCAAAGCACAATCTGCAAAACTCAGAGGTGGTGGCAAGAAAGACTTGACTTGGTGGTGAGAAGGGACTGCAGAGCAGTTCCAACTCAGAAACCACTAGAAGACTGCTAGACTTGGAGGAAGCATGCCTACAAGAATGGGGGAATTTATTTCTGTTTTTTTTCTCATTTTGACTTTTCTCCATTATAAAAAGTATTGTTTATTCTAGCTTCTATCCTTTCAAAACCCAATTTCACTGTCTATGAATGCCTTTGATGGTTTTGATCTAGGAAAAAAATGTAGGTATCTCTCCCTCAAAGCTCTGTCAGACTTCGTGTTTGCTTTCAGTTAATATCGGTAACATCCACTTTCAACAAAAGGTAGCTTGATGGTAAGTAAATTAATAGATGGGAAGAGTTATGTGGTCAGGAAATGGAGGATTTAATCTAGGTAACATGTACTGATTGATAAATGAGCAGCCACAAAGCCACAGAACTCAGAATGATGATGCTGAGTGAAGCATTCTTTTAACCTGCACTGAGCTTGCTGAAGAGCTGCATTACTAGTAAGATTGTGGATGTTGGTTCAAAGTTAGATTAGATACAATTTATACCATGACTCCAGCCTGCAGTCACAGTATTGATTGAACAGAAGAGAATCCCCCCAAAAGCACCTGACATTTTAGAAGTCACAAAAGAAACCTTCACACAAAGTACTTCCTATTGCAGCCCTGTATCTTAGCAAATACTGTATTTTCACCACTATTAACAGGCCACAAGCCTTGCATTAAACTAACACAGGCCTTAGGACTTGTGTTTTATTTGGAATTGCTCATTTGCTAGGACCTTTGTTTTAGCCTGCCTGTGTGCAACAGCAATTGTCTAATGACCATATGACCTTAATTTGTCTGAGTTATGCTTCACCTTGTATAATTGTGCAGTATAATGTCCATTCTTAATAATTTTGATACATAAGGGCACAACAGTAATTTCACTGTGTAGACTGAAGTATTTCTGACTCCAGATAAATGATACAGCTTACAGGAGCATAGGCCTGGGGTGACAGCAGAGTGCTGCAAGGTTTGGGCACAGGATGATAGCTGAGGCCCCAGGGCTACCAGCAGCTCGCTGGTCCATTACTGACACTAATACAAACTCGTAAGTAGAGCAAAATCAATTTTAGGGGTACCAGAAGGAACAAAGAATAAGAATCTATCACAGGCAAAGTGTATGATATCCAATCAAGTCATAGGCAATGCAGAGCTGCCGACTGGTGAGAAAAAAGCAAGGCATGAAGCATGCTAGAAAACAGATAAAAAAAGGCCCCAAGAAGATCCTGAAGCAAAGAGAAAGGAATCATCAACATCATCTACCTCCCAGCAAGGAGGAGTCGAAAACTCTACTCCTCCAGGGATACTGTCGACTTGCTGCAATGTCCCCGGAGTGAAAGGTCTGTCCACAGGGCCCAGAGAAGCCGCCCCCGGAGGGGGACTGTTATGCCACAGTTTTCTGTGGCATGTACAGATGAAGGGGTAGCTAGCAGGAGGTTTCCCCTGGATAACAAATGTTAGCTGCAGTATTGTTGCTGAGATTTCCTTTGTATTAATTAGACAGTGTAGACTGCATCAGTATGGTTGAACTACGTGTAGATGCGGTGCTGAGGGACATGGTTTAGTGGTAACTTGGCAGTGCCAGGTTAACGGTTAGAACTTGATGATCATAAAGGTCTCTTCCAAACAAAATGATTGTATGATTCTATGATTCTATGAACTGGGCTAATAATAATAACCAACAATGAATGCTTGGCTTTGTATCTAAGGTGTGGTCCCCTTTCTGCTCATGACAAGATTTGGCATGGAACACCTGCGCTTACAATGTCATTATCCTAGCTTATATCATATCCAATTTCTAGCTGCTTTCCAGTCCTGTAATATCGAAGTAAGAGCTTGTCACTCACCTGCCTTTACTGGCTCATGCAGCTCCAGGTGCTGGGGATTCTCAGAGTCTGAGAGCATGTTCAGGTCCCTAAAGAAAGCAATAGGAAGCCTGAGACAAAAGAAACTCTTTCTTCATACCCTCGTTATTGTATTAAGTAGATAAATGAATAGTGGTTCATGACAGAAAGCAGCTCCCAAGCATGGCCCCTTCTTAGCTGATACATACTTGCAATGCTGTTAAAGAGCTGAGAATAAAAGGTTCTTTTAAGGTGAAATCTTTAATGGATTGAATGCAAGTTTATACATTTCTCACGATGCTTAAATGACTTTCAGTAAAAGATTTCAGTAAAAGTCAAGTTAGTCCTAAATTACCATTTTTTTCTAACCCCAGTAAATTCAGTGAATTGTATGTGTGCCAATGAGAGGAGACTGTGGCCTAACAATGGAGATATCAGTGTTTATAAAAGCATAATTACTAACATCTGCCTCTGCTTATCTTTCCTTATGACTTTAGAAAGTAAAAAAGAAACAAACAGACCTCCCACACTCACAGTGAACTCTTGCTAATTATTACTTTGATGCCTCGTGCTAACAAAGGTTCCACCTTAACAACTGTAAATTAAAAGAAAAAAAAAAGCCATGAAAAGCCAAAAAAATGGAAACAGAAAGATGGGGAAAAACTCACAGTCTTACACATATTTCTGCTTCCCCACTATGTTGCATAATAATGCTCTGGACTTCTTCATAAGTTTTCCCAGTCAAGGGGATGCCATTCCATTCCAGCACCTGCATTCCTAAAAAGGTAAAACAGCATGAGGTCAAGTGCTCAGATTTTGACAAAGGCATCAGATGGACTGCTTTGACAAGAAGATTTAATGTAACATTCAGTGAATGCTGTTTAAATGACATAACACATTAGCAAAGTCCTTTCACTTCACACAGATCAGACTGTTGAGTGTTATTGTCCCATCAGCTATAACTTACCTGTTGAAACAAGTGAGGACCTGATTCAAAGTACACATGCACTCTCCTCAGTCTGTGTTGCATGATATTGAAAAACTTGCAATATCAAAACCATGCACACCTACCAACATGGCAAGAAACCAAAACATTTTATATATCAGACACTTCCTGGTCAGCCATGATCTTGGAAGACAACTGTTCCCTACAGTAGCAGATTGCTGTTCAGAAACTGAGCCTCAAATGGGACTAAATTTGTGAATGTGATTTGGTAATTCAAATAAATTTTCTCTACTCTGTCACTTAAGAAAATACAACAAGATGAAGGCAATTGGCCAAACTGATTTTAAATGAAAAAAGTACCTCCGTATTTCAAACATCAGCCTGGAAATATTCAGGTTTAGATTTTTCTTCCATATATCTTTTATTATGAAGAAGTGACAAAACAGCTGAACGTAATTCATTGTGGAAGATAGAAACAGACCTATGATAAACAGGCTGAAAAATACTGTTTACTGAACTAGTCTGTTGTGTCTTCCAAGTATCCCAGGACTGAGCGATGAGACTCAGTATGGAGCAAGGTATCACTACAAGGAAATTTTATGCTCAGTATTTGCAGAGTCAATCCCTCTATAAATCATATGAGGTGTATTCTGGTAAGATGAGAAATCTTTTGGTACAGTAAAATGCTTACAAAAAGCAAACTGTAGATTCGTATCTGGGAGTTAAAGCTCAGGTTCTGAGAGCTGCATTCATATTTTAGAACTAGTTAGTCATAAGGATGACTCCAAAGAGATTAACTTTTCACTAATGTACAAATGTCAAAATCCAAGCCTCAGGCTTTAGAGGAAAAAAATGCTTAATGGGACAAGATACTGAATTCTTTGTAGTCCACTAAAAGCAATGTATTACAAAACATCTGAAACCACTTCATCCACACAGCAAGAAAAACCACAAACACTTAGCTTGCTACGACTTACAGAGATAAAACCAAGTCTTCACCTGGGTCATATTTTTATTTCAAAATCCTGTGCTGTTGCATATAACAAATGGGAAAAACAATGAAGTGAAATGTGCAGATAAACTCATAGGAAAACAAACTGCTAAATAAAATGTAATGAGACTTGTTCATGGAATAAAGTAGATGAAATTATTTGACAATGAAAGAATATAAGAAATGAAAACTATGACTTTATATTAAAAAATTTTCCATAGGATTCCATGGATTAGGGTTTGAAATACCACATTTGCTCATAACATTTCTCAGTAACAATTTATAATTTTGTTTGCAGCAGTTTACAGAAATACAGACTGTGCAGAATGACTAAAAAGTGGTGCTTAGAAGGCAGTAAAGCCAGCTGCTTAGTGTCAAAATAGATTTTTCTTTTCCTAAAATTTAGCCCCTCTCATTTACCAGCCATCATTCAAAAGCATGATCTTGCTTTTGCTTGTTAGAGCAGATCTGATTTTAAGCTCAGTTCCTCTGGAATAAAGCAGCAGTAATTATGAATAAATGCAGCTCCCCCTGATTTTCTGCCATACAAATATAACAGCATGCACTCTGTCTTTAGAAAGCTTCTAGAAAGGAAGGAACAGACATTTTTGTTTTATTGTCAATGTGTGCCCTCATAATGCTATCATGGCACAGGACATTGAGTAGGACAGTATGAACTTCTTGAGTAAGACAAGCCTAGCCACCACCTCTACGTTCTGGCAATGAACAAGAATATAACTGGGAAGTTTTAGATGTTTAAGAAAGTGATTAACATCCTTTTTAAAAAAAAAAAGAAAAGAGCTTTGGTGACAAAATGTATCCAGCTGCCATCCTAGGTTTATCACATCCTGCTTGCATGGCTTCAGAAGAAAATTTACCAGGGGAGTAGTAAGGCTATCATCAACAACTTGGTTTAATTTAAAAGACCAGCGGGAAGAGCCTAGCTGAGTACCGCTGTAGCGCTGCGATTCGGAAATCAGGTGTCAGTTCCGCTGGTGAGAGTTTCGCTACTGAGTGCAATGGCACCACGGTCACTCAGTCACTTAGGCCAAGCAGACATGAACAAAGCAGCAAACCAAGTGGAAATTGAATCTCAACCGCCTTGGCTCACACAGAGATCCATTTAAGCTGTCAGTATAGAGTTATACTCTTTTTAATGGCTGCCTTGTGGATTCATGAATGTTTAAAATCAAAACAATTTAAACATGACTTCATTAATCTGACTGATAGCCCTGGGGTCTAAGGAAAAAGTTTTTAGGCAAGAACCTGACTTCTCTTTTCTTAAAGAGTAACAGCTAAATACCTTTTGCTGAAAAAAAAAAATAATGTTACAAAGAAAATCTTTAGGAAGAATGAGAGTCTAATCAACAAAATAGAAAAAAAGTACTGACAAGTCACATGATACTGGTGATAATAAAACTTTTTGCCTAACATCAAATCTCATTCTGTAACTGGTCTTTGGTAGTCAGGACCCATTATCCACATTTCCAAAATTTTGTATACTTCAAATCACTAGTTTAGTAGATAAAAACAAACAGGAGATGAGAAAACTTACATTGCTCCATGACAACTCTGCTGACGGAGGAAGAACTAGTGATTGCCCTCATAATCGAATCCATAATTTCTTCTAGCATCTTTTTTTTTTTTTTTAAATTTTATTGGGACAGCTACATCCTGCACTGATGGTAAGCAACAACATTTTTAGCAATATCAGCTCCCACAGTCAGCAGATCGGCTTTATACATCAAGACGTCCTCCCTGCTCCACTAAGTGTGCTGACACACACAAATTGCTCAATCTTTTTGGTATCTACTTTACGGTGATATTTAGAACCTGGAATCAGGAGAAGTTTATAATTTTCTGCTGATTAGAAAATGATTATCACAGAGAGGGAACCTCATACATTCGTAACTGCCATGGAGATATCCACATTTAGCTAGATTAATGCCATCTTTTCCCTTAAAAAAAAAATAATGCTACAGACCTGTTGTACTGAGAGAAAGAAACCTATTGCATTCATATATTCTTCCATGTGCATCTGTTATTGTCCACAGTTGGATCAAAATCTAAGTGTACCTTCCCTCTGACACAGTACAGTCATTGTCGTCTTCTTTATAAGTACCAAATAAATATCTCGAAGTCTCCTGTATCGTTGCTGCTCTCAGTACTTAAACTAAGAGCTTGCTCCTGGAGGGAGGGTCAGTGCTTATGCTGCAGAAGTGAGGAAGAGTCCACATTTCACCCAAACCATTACAAGAAGGAGAGGCTGGAATTTTGTTGTATTGTTTTGTATTGCCATAGTTAACACATGCAGATTAATGCTGTTCAAGACCGCCAAGCTCTTTTTAGCAATGAGTAAAGTGTTAAAATCTATTATTTTTGCTTAGGCATGAGTAGGCCAATTATCTGATAACAATAAAACCTGAAAACTCTGCTGAACTGATTTCTTTTTTCTGACATTTTGACTAGTCATTTGACAGCTTGTTAAATGGAAGCTAAGTACTGGTGAAATTTGAAATCTGCTTTTAACAGTGGGGAGTCAGGGACTATTAAAAAGTAGCTTCTGTCATCCCAGGGATGAAAGTACTTGAAATAATTACCTGGAGTCCCTGGCAAGCATTCAGCATGCTTTGTTGATCCTGGAAGATTTCTGAAATTTTGGGGTAGAAAGTCTTAATAATATGGAAAAAAGATGAATTTGAATTCAAATGTAGGGCCAGACTTAAGCTTACAACACTATATACAATTTCTCAGCAGCCTGAGTAAACCTGTGCCCAAATATGAGGAGCTGGTCTACTGAAACTTGCTTGGACTGACCACATGGTTTGAACCAGTAATCTTCTGCTGATAATTTTTATTGCTCATGCGAAACAACTGAGCCTTCTAACTGCTGACTATTTAGAATTATAAACATGATATGTGGATCAACTGCTGGAAACAAAAAATGTTTACATAATAGCAAGGACTATGTGGGTGTTGCTCCCTGTTCCATCTTGTGAAATGTTTTATAGCTGCTCAATCAAGAAATGCAACATGCAGTTCACTACTACTCGTCAACTGCCTGCATAAAATAAGGCACTTCTTAATCTCAAATGTTTCCTTATGTCTACAAGTATTGCAAAATTGCAGGTTGTCCAGAGAGGTTGTGGAGTGTCTTTCCTTGGAGGTGTTCAAAACCCAACAGGACCCAGCCCTGGGCAACCTGCTCTCACTGGCCCTGCTTTGAACCAGGTGATCTCCAGAGGTGCTTACCAGCCTCAACTATTTTGTGATTCTGTGTAAAATAGTTAAATTTTTCTTTATAGGCTATGCTAATGCTCTTTTCCATATATACTGTAGCTCTACTTATCAAAGGAAGGAGAAATAGCTGATTCTAAGGATATTAGATCTGCACTGTGAGATCCATAAATTGTTCAGAGCGAAGTTCCATGCATTAAATGATTTGGTCTAACTAAGGAATAATGAATATTTGTTCCTTATCTCTTTAAACTCCTGTACTTGAGGGGGTACATACTCACACTATTTATCTGTTTTTTTCATGAAGAGGAGAAATATTTAGCAATAATGAGAAAGTCTCTGCAATTTCAAATAATTCAAAGTTAGTTCCATGGATATTGTTGAAATTTCTGTGTGTCTAAGTCTCATAGCTTCTTTTAAAATCTTGATTTACATTCAAGTTTAAAAGTTAGATATAATTGCATCCTGTATCATGGATCACAGTATTTAGGGAGAAACTTAAACAAAACCGATTGTTCATTCTTCTCCTACTTTTTGGTACAGGTACTTTGATGTAGTTCCTTTGGGTAGACTCTGCCCTCATTAAGTAAAGATTAATTAAACTAACCAGCTGTCATCCTATTTAAAATTAAACTATAAGAAAGATCTGAGAGCTGATAAGGTGAATCATTGTATTATTGCCTCCTTTAGGAGTTATGATAAAGAAAAGATATCCAAGACAGACAGAGTGATCAAAAAATACTAGAAACTATGGTATTGATCAAAGAAGTAACTAAATATCCTTATTTTTAAAAGTATTTCCTACCTCAAAATATGCTATGCTATGGTGATACAGAACATTTAATACTAAATTTGTTGCTTTTAATGGTTAACAGTGAAGATTAGATGGCATCGTGGTCACATCAAACATATTAACCTACAAGCATTTCAGGAGTGGATCTCTTTAATGCTCATAAAATCCATGTTCATGGCCGATGGTTTGAGGGCTTTCTTCAGAGGTGTTGTTCGAGCATTGAGTCTCTGAACACTCCCTGCCATGGAACCAGACACAGGTTCTCCTTCTGCTTGCACTAGTTGGAAGGATTCCATTAGCTTTACTCCTGACTTGCATTAATGTAAAACACTGAGGCAAATGCTCTTTTTAAAAAATCAAATTATTAGATACTAGCTGTACAATAGCTTTGGATGAAACTTTGCTCTGTATTTGTGTACACCAGGAGTGACACAGAGTTTAGAAATTTTATGTAAATAACAGCTTCCCTTAAATACCAGTACTAGGAGTGATTCAGAGCCACAGCCTTGGACTATGTATAATATTCTGTTTTCATATTCAGAAGAGTTTTCAGGAGAAACACATACTGCAGGAGAATACCAGATAAATGACTACTTATTCTTGGAAGTGAATGTCATACCAGGGAAGCTGTTAAGACCTGAAAATTCAGGTGATTTATTTATCCACAGAAACAATATAGCAAAGTTGCAAATACCCTATGCTGGTGCTTCAGAATATCTAATCTTAGACCCAGAAGAGCTACTTTTATCTTTTTTCTTTGTAACTGGTGAGTCCTTGGCTTTGCATTAAGATCTTGAACAGTGTTATTTTCATTTACTTCATGTAACCATGCATTTATCAGTTATTTAGATCCCACTACTTCATACAAAGCTGGTAGGAGAGTGGTTTGTTCCTTTATCCTGTAGCCTTGAGAAAGATACTGAATATATGGTATGAAAAAGCAAATGAAAGAAGAGGAAACTGAGTAAAATAACTGAAGTGTCTTTGGGGGTTGGGCATGTCCTGATTTGGAAAGGTTATAGTATCTGTTCCCACATCTATCCCAGACATTATTGTATAAATTTTTTGTCTGCTTCCTTAGTAGTAATCAAGGGCAGAAATATTTATTTGCAAGCATATATATATATATATAAATCTATTTGAAGAGCTCCCACTTCATTTGGGTGTATGCTCTCAATAAATGTATCCTTCAGTCCACCACCTGGGTGATAAAACTGTACTATTAACTGAATGTTGCTGCATACATAACATTCTTATTGATAAAAAAAGCACAAAAATTATAGAAAATGCAAACAGAATAGATCTTGGTATTAGAGTTTCTGACTGTCAGCTGGAATACACAATATATATTTCAGTTTCCACCCATATTCCATTATTTTCCACATTTTCTGTTCGCTTCAGATTAATCTTTTAAGACATGAGCTGGCTGCATGATTAAAGTTGAAATTGAAAGGAATCTGAAAATCATCAAAGGTTCTCTGAATATGAATCCCAACATAGTTGCTTCAAATACAGAACTACTAAACTAAGCCACTGAATATCTATTGAATTTTATTTCCATCTATAACACAATGTACACTGTTACAAAATTAACCTTGGTCACTTTGCATACACTGCAGTGTATACTGCAGTCTCCTACTCAGTATACCCAAAGCAGCTGAGAAGTGGTAAAACTGTTGTTTGCTGTTCCACTAAGAGTTTGTAATTGCTTCCAAAAAGTCAGACCACACATGTATAAAAACTATTATTTTTCCACTTTTAGAGTCTCAGGAATGCTCTCCTACTGGACTGTAAAAAGGTCTAGACATTTCAATATTAGAATCGAACTTCTAGTTTTGGTTACAGCACAGTTATACACACAGATTGCTGGGGTTTATTCTCTGATTCTTCATAGTTTGCATTATTTAATCTTATGTAAAATAAACATGTCAGTTTGAGTTGCATTTTTTCAGTGGTACAATGCTCACAAAGGAAAAGAAATTTAGACTCTCTAGGCTAGCAGCTTCAATCAGTAGAATGTGAAAGTTAGTGTCTGCCTATTTCATAGAAGAATTAAAATCCAGAAAAATTACTTTGAAATCCCAGAAAGTGGTATAAAAGTTAAATGTGCACTCAGAACAAGAAGAAACAACATCAACTCGCAGTCTGACATTCAATACCAAATTACTTTATGGTCTGTGTTCTCCAGTTATTTTTTTTTATTTCTAAACCTTTCTGATGGTTAAAAAATAGGTTGATGAAAGTCAATGTGTTAATGTATTTCCCTGTACTGCTGGGCATGAATCACCCCAAAACTCATTATTTTTTGTAGACACCTTAACTTCCTCTCCCATTCATCATGCACACCCAGGCTGAATATTTTCCATTATTACAGTAATTATTATATAGACAACACTCACAATTCTTAAAAATGGATATGTTGATCATCGAATAGAAATGATATAATGGAGCTGCCTATGCCTCATGGCTGCTGTGCTGCTACTATGAAATGGGATTGATAAAAGTACTGCCAGAGCAAATCAACCTTGTATTTGGGGTGTACTTGGCATTTACAGGCAGCTACATACCACACCACCGATGGCTACAGCGGCAGCTATCAACACAATACTAAACCCCTCTCTAATTTAGTCTGCTTTCAGATTTTTATACATATTGGCACATGATTCTGTAGATCACCCTTCAGGGCGAACTATGCTAAGACAAGAAGTGATAATCTGGATGTATTTATATGCCCTGAATTGAAGCTCTCAGCAAATGAAAGATTAGAGTTACTGTTTATGAAAATAACTATGATATAAATGATAAATTTTTAGTGTTTTCCCCACTATCCTCAAACATTATATTATGTTAGAGTTACAGACAGATGATCAGTTATACCATGCTGAACAAAATGCTGTGGTGCATTGTAATTATTCAGTGTTTCAGAAAAATAAATGTTTTTCAAAACATACTGTTTACGGAAGCTACAGAGCATAGCGTATTTACTTTGCCTTCTGTAATGTCATATGAAAGATTAGAATGATTTTGCCAGAGAGATGAGCCTCCTCTAATTTAACTGAAAGTCTTAACATTATCAGGTTGTGTTAACAAAAAAATCCACTTTTAAAAGCGGTTTACTAGAACTTCAGATTTTTTTCAAAATCTTGTAATAATATATATACAGTAGAATGAAAAATCTGTTTAATTCAAAGGCACCTAAAGATTCATCTGAAGATCAGTAAAGAATGAGGCTGCAGGAATTGGTCTTTACTGCCTCCTTCATGAAGGGTAAATGCATAAACCCCATTTTTTTCATGGGGGCTTAATGTCAGGTATGAATTTAAACTAGTGTAAACTAGTTCCCTGTCTGCATTCTGAATTTATCAATATTGGTGTGTTCAGAATTCAGTGGGATTTTTTTCAATTTCCATTTTTGAGGAAAAAATTATTCTTATTTACACAAATGCAGTTCTTAGTCCAGCTTCTATCAGTTACAACTGAGAAAGGAGTGATATTTGGTTTCGGAATATTATTTTGGAGGGGCAAGAGGGACATGTCATGAGATGCAAACATACAGTTCTTGAGGAAATTACATTGTGTGTCTGAAGAATCACTGTGTATTACTTAGTTTCTAGTATCCTTAAGACTATAAATTAGTGCAGCAAACATGTCAGGCAAAGTCTGTATAAAACACTGTTCTGTTGTCAAAACAATTAGACTCTAAACACAACTCTTAATTTAGATTTAAAAAAACCTGACATAACTTATTAGTGTAAAAAATTCTTTTGTACTTTCAAATAAAAAAAAAAGCTTTAATGCTCTGTCTTCTACAGAGGAGGAGTGAAATTACCGATACCTTGTGCAGGGGGAGGCCCACAGGCTGCTGTTAAGATACCCACAGCCTGATCTTCCCTTTAACAAGGCAAATCTCTGCCAAGATCAAGCTCAACAGGGTGGATCCAATATAAAACCAGACTCTCCATCCCCAGTAGTGCTGGTGTCTATATGTCAATGGAGGACTTAAACACAAAATTCTTTTCTGCCTCCTATCTCTAGGCTTGAGGGAGGAGGGGGGCAATATCAGGCTTGCCTGTGACAAGCTGTGGGATGATAGGCTGGGAGAGAAATGCCCCTCCCACTGTAAGAGAAGATCAGGTTCATCAACACCTGAGGAACCTGAACATACAGAAATCTATGGACCTGACAAGATGCATTGCACAGTTATGGGGGAGTTGGCTGATGTAGTTGCCAAGGCACTCTCCATGACATTTAAAAGTCATGGCAGTCGGATGAAGTCCCCGGTCATCGGAAAAAGGGAAACATTGCATCCATTTTTAAAAAGGGTAGAAAGGACGACCCTGGGAACTATGGACCTGTCAGCTTCACCTCTGTGCCTGGGAATATCACAGAATAGATCCTCCTAGAAGCTATGCTAAGGCACATGGAGGACAGGGAGGTGATTTGAGACAGCCAGCATGGCTTCATCAAGGGGAAGTCCTGCCTGATCAACCTACTGGTGTTCTATGATGGAGTGACTGCATCAGCAGACAAAGGAAGAGCTATCTGTTAACTATCTGGACTTCTGTAAGGCCTATGACAAGGTTCCCCACAACATCCTTCTCTCTCAATTGGAGAGATATGGATTTGATGTGTGAACTGTTCTGTGGATGAGAAATTGGTTGGATGGTCACATTCAGAAACTAGTGGTCAATGGCTTAATGTCCAGATGGACATCAGTGATGAGTGGTGTCCCTAAGGGGTCCTTACTGAGACCAGTATTGTTCAATATCTTCATCGATGACACAGACAGTGGGATCAAGTGCACCCTCAGCAAGTTTGCAGCAAGCTGAGGGGTGCGGTTGACACACCTGAGGGACAGGATGCCATCCAGAGGGACCTGGACAAGCTCAAGAAGTGCACCCATGTGAACGTCATGAGGTTCTATAAGGCCAAGTGCAGGGTCCTGCATCTGGCAAACCCTGGTATCAATACAGGCTGAGGGAAGAATGGATTGAGAGCAGCCCTCCCAGAAAGGACTTGGGGCTACTGATGGATGAAAAGCTGGACATAAGCTGGCAATGTGTGCTTGCAGCCCAGAAAGCCAACTGTATCCTGGGTCATACCAAAAGAAGCGTGGCCAGCAGGTTGAAGGAGGTGATTCTGCCCCTCCACTCTGCTCTGATGAGACCCCACCTGCAGTACCATGTCCAGCTCTTGAGCCCTCAGCACAGGAAAGACATGGACCTCTTGGAGCATATCCAGAGGAGGGCCACAGAAATGGAACACCTATGAGGACAGGCTGAGAGAGTTGGGGTTGTTCAGCCTGGAGAAGAGAAGGCTCTTAGAAGACCTTACTGAGGCCTTTCAATACTTCAAGGGGGCATATATAAAAGATGGAGACAGACTTTTTAGCAGGGCCTGTTGTGACAGAACAAGAGGTAACGGGTTTAAACTAAAACAGGGTAGATTTATACTAGATAGAAGAAAGACATTTTTACGATGAGGGTGTTGAATCACTGGAACGGGTTTCCCCAGGAGGTGGTAGATGCTCTATCCCTGGAAACATTCAAGGTCAGGTTGGATGGGGCTCTGAGCAACCTGATCTAGTTGAAGATGTCCCTGCTCATTGCAGGGCAGGTAGACTAGATGACCTTTGAAGATCCCTTCCAATCCAAAATATTCTATGAAAAAACAATGTCAAAGACATATTCTCCAATGTTCTTGTTAAAGTCCCTGAGAGTTTGGCCTCCCTAAATATGCAGGAGATAAAAGAGTTCACAGAATTTTGGTGGAATGGATACTATTTTGCAAGAGATAATGGCAGGAACAAAAAGAACAGGTTGAGACCATAAGATCCTGAGGTAAGGAAAAAAAGGTCAGAGAATAACCCATCAACATTTTCCAGTGACACAAAGAGGTATGGGGTAAAGAAACAAAAGATCACAATTACTATCACCTTCTAAAAATGTGCAAAAGGTACCTCCAAGACCATCACATGTTTGCCAACTTAAGGACCCAGAGGATAAGAAGAGGAAGACTCAATGGAGAAAGAATACTAATCCAATAGAAAAGTTTCTCTAAACCAGGACCCCCAACCTGCTGCCTTTCTTGGGACTCCTTGAAGATCTGCACTGCTCTGGGGGTCTCCAGCAATGTCCCCACTAAGAGACTAGAGTCCAATTCAGAAAACAATGGACTTACTGGGATAATTTAAACACTGACTGCATGCTAGGAATGAGCCAAGGCCATGGCTATGCATTGGATGGCAGTGCTACTTAAGGTCATGTACAAAGAGGAACAGAAAGTTTTTGTGACTCACAGTAAGAAAACACCACTGATCAAATGAAAAATCAAGCCTTCTTAATGAGGATGACTGAAGACTTTAAAATACCACTCTGTCATGTAGGATAGAGTGAGATCTTTACTTGATGTGTTCTAATAGGAGTCACTCTGTCAGATAATGAACCTCTGTACTCCGGGGGCAATTTTGCAGTTCTTAACTTCGTGTGGTTATTCAAATATAAAGTAGAATTTGCTCACTATTATCTCATTTGTGAGAGTCATGTAACCTGAAAACTAAGGAAACTGAATAGAAACTGCTGGCTAGTGCTATGCAGTTCTCATGTCCTGTATGTATCTATTTTTCAACTGTATATGTATAAATCTCCTTTTAAGAAAAGTTTTGGGAAATAATGTTCTTCATAATGTAAGTAGGTAAGGTAAATCCATTATATTATCTTGAAAACAACATGTTCATGTTCTAATTCAAGCTGAGCTAAATTTTTCAGTCACATATTGAGTTTTCAGATAGGCAGATTTGTTATTATTGTAGTTATTTAAAAACTGAATTAAAATGTTTGGCATTGTTTTAGCTGGAAAAGCTGAATTAATTTTTTAGCATTTTTCAAAATAAATAGCTTTTCAATTTTAAAAGGCTTTTATAATCCTCAATTTTTAATTTTATGTAACATTTAATTTGATACTGAAGCAATTTTATCTCCCATTTTTTTGGGAAGAAAAGTTTATTTCATAAGAAATCCAGCTTCTATTTTTATGCTAACATAGACATAGGCACAGGGGCAGGGGCTTTTTAAAAAAGGAGGCTGTTTTGGGGTTTGTTTTTTTTTGCTTGTTCCTCACATTTTCTATCGTTTCATGGACATTTTTATCACCAACAACAGTAATTTGGTATCACTAGGAAGTACTAGGGTAGAACACAGATTGTTAATTACAGAATAAATAGATCTGTTTGCAAGTTCTTAATGGTATCTTCTGAGATGGAAATAGATGCTCTAATACCTAATCAAATAAATAAATATCACTGCAGAAATTTGACTAGATGTGCCAGGAAATTCAGGAAAAAACATTTTATAAAATAGCTTCTAAGATATAGGTATAGCTTCTAAGCAATAGTAATTGGTTTTTCTACAGGGAATAGTAACCTGTTCACAGAGATTAAGAAACTCTTGATTTCTTATTCGATATGAAAATATTTTCCCTTCACAGGGGGAAGAACTATGCAATTCTAACTATTGGAATGACTTTATTTCAATCAACATTTGCTACGCTTCTCTGGGAGAAGTTAACTTGATGTTTGTGCAAATTCCTGACATGAAGAATGTCATAAATGTAGAAAACAAACTATATAGAGCAGATTTGTTTGATTATTGCCTGGTTTCAACAATCAATAATCTGAACCACAGGTGAATATGCATAAAATTGCTTTTGGTTTTTTTTTTCATCAAATTTTGAGCAGATTAGAGTAATAACTAAAAGAACATGGGTATCACTATGGATGTCTGCACACAGAGAAAAATCTTTCGGTTTTACCTTGCTTTAGGCTTAGAGTTAATGTGCAAATTTTTACCTGTTTAAAGGTAAGAGTCATGCCTTGGTAGCTCTCTAGGAATTTAGAGTAGTTAAAGAATAAAGAGAAGCAGGCACCTCTTTGGATGGTTCATCTCATTTGACACCTATTTGAAATGAGATGAATCATGTGCTTTGGGGTACCATTCTTTCACTTGTGGTTAGAAAAGAAGCCCATACTACAAGCTTAGGTAAGGTATTTTTTTTCTTCACACCTAAAAATATGTGCATTGATTCCCTCATTTGTCATCCAAAATTACAAATCCATCCTAGAAACAGAAATGGAATTTTATTTTTTTCTCTCAGTTTAGTAAACTGGCAGCTGTACCCTATCAACAACAAGAAGAATGAACTGGAAGATTGTGTACCTCAAATGAAGGGGATTAATAGGGCATCATCAGAGACTGAGAGGCAGTTCTGCTTCTGCTACAGCCAGACAGGGAACCTGCCAATTTGCCTCTTTGTGCCTCAGTTTCTTTATGTGTTAAAAAGACATGATGGAAAGGTAATGTTATTGTACATTAACTTTGAGATTTGCAAGCGACAAGTGCTATTAATAAAGCTAAGTGTGTTTGTGCATCAGAAATCTTGCTAACATTAATAGAGTAGTAGGAGAGAGTACTTGTGAAGTATCAAGGGTATTAACTCTTAACTTTCATATCCCTATAACTCATTCATAAAGTATTTTAGTGAAAGATATTAGGATAATTCAACTTTAAGAAGTACAGGTTACACGTCTGCTAGACAAATGAGAGATACTAGAAGTTACCAGTTAGAAATGGCTGGTTTTTTAACAGCAAACTTGAAGAACTGCAGGATTTCTGTTTTCAATAAATATTTGTTCTTCCGATTTCAGTGATAAAATTAGGCACAAGCCCCATTTTTAGGACTATCTGCTGAGTGACATTAATGGTAGTCCAGTTTCACTGCTGGGTTCACAGAACAACTTGGCTCCCTCGTGTGCTGCTAAGGCTGCCCAGAGCAGTGTTTCCAGTTCCCAAAGTAGCCTTTCTTGGGAGTTCAAACACTATTCACTGTCTTGGTACAACCTGAGCTAGGAAAATCTTGCAGGTTTAAATGTGATTTAAGATTAAATTTTATGAGTAGAGTCAGAGAGATCCAATCAAATAGGGACGGAAGCTTGTGCATGGTCATATTTAAAAGTACACTTCAACTCGCTGCACTGGCTTTGGCTGGGACAGAGCCATCTGTCCCCCATCTCACACAGGAAAGTGAGCGAGGGGCCGTGTGGGGCTTAGCTGCCTACTGGAGTTAAACCACACTTGCAAATCTGCAACATGAGTCAGAGAAAGGGAAGTGAGCCTCAGTAACAACTGCCATATATCTCAATGAGAATGGTCCATGACATGCAAATAAAACTGCTTTTTAAAAAAAAATATTGTAAATGAAATAATTAAATTTCATTTTAAATTAAATAATTTAAATTAAGCAATTTTAAATAATAATACTTTTCTTATTACCTTAGAATGTAATTTTGCTGATGCTCACACATCTCCAAGGTACTTATAACTGTCACACAAAGTTTTTTGATAAACATTGCAGTATAGAAATTTGATTTGCAGTACTTGATCAAGGAAGTAGCATTATTTTCACAAATAGGTCCGTTGTAATCAATGTAGTATGTGTGCATGAAGAAAGAATTAGCCTTGTTAATAAATGATTCATGATTAGGCACGTGGTTATGTGATTCTATGATTCTCTGTAGAGTTCTCTAAAGGAAATTTGAATGCACAATTACTGAAGCTATACTGTACATTCAAGATGTGATAGTGATTATCTGGCAGCTACATACCTAATCAACTTACATTAATGCTCACATAAGATGTTAAAAACAGGTTTTACTGTAATTTTATGTTATAATATTATACATTATTTAATATTTAATATACACTGTGTGTCATAATAATTAATATAGTATAATAATTTATATTCTAATAATGTAAGTTTATATTATAATAATATATTATTATAATAAGCTTTTTGGAACTCAAGTCATAGCTCAAGAACTTGATATGAGAAATAGCATCCAGGCAAGAATAGAAAAAACATTATGTGAACTAATCAACTCTACACCAGCCAGGGTAGGAGAGAAGCTACAGGAGAAGAGCAAAGTAATAAAACAGTAACACAAGTATGTTCCTGTTTGACTGTTCCATATTTTCTATTGATGTCAAATTCTGATTCAAAAGTCGGATTTACATTATCCCAAGAGACATAAAGAGAACTTTTTTGACATGTGCATGAGTTCCTTCTTCATGACAGAGTTGCAATAATAATTTCAATAGCAAATCCCTTGCAGCTTGGAGTTCTTGGAGTGAACTTATATGATAAAAGTGTGGTTCTTTTTTATTGGTTTTAACAGAACTAGAAAAACTACTTAGTATTATCATAGGGAAAAACAGCTTTAATTGTGAATGCTAGCAGGAGGCAGATAATTGGGTGCATGTGTTTGTGTGTATGGATGTTTGAAATCGAACTTTTGAACTCTCAGCCAGAAGTGGCTACTTGCTATCTGCAACCAGTATGATCTGGTTCAAAATACTGATAATACTTATTATATTAAAGGAAAGTGACCCTTCCCGAGTGCTCCAGTTAATCATGAGAAATGAGACAGAATCGCCAGTTAGCAGAACGCTCACGCAACATACACAGTTTTGATCGAGGAAACCAGAGATGTTGTGGGTTCAGAAAGAAGAGGAGATGCTTAAAAGGAGGTCTCCCAAAAAGAAGTGGCCTTGGAAAGAAAAGGAGGCCTGGAAAGAAGAAGGTGAAGATTCTGGCTGAAGGAGAGGTGTGGGAAGTGGGGAACAACCTGGAGATCCAGGAGATGGATGGAGGGAGTCACCCAGGAGCCACGATAGGGGATGCCTGAGACGGGCACCTGTGAGCAGCGGCACAGCAGGAGCCAATATCATGTCCTGCCCAATCATCCCAGGCAGTGAGTACTGGAAGGGAAGGTGGGACCTCCTGAACATGGTGCTGGGCTGGGAGAAAGTGAGTGTGAGAACAGGGCAGGGCAACGACTTTGTTCTCCTTTGGTATCGAACAAAACTCCATATCCAGGTCCCCTGCAGGGCAGGCATTTGTGGTCCTGCATGTGACAAGTAGAGGGCAGCTAAGGATAAACCAGTCAGAACAACTGATCATGTTATATTCATTGCCTGCTGGCTTTAGCAATCCAATGCATTTATTTATTTATTTTAAATTTGGCACATATACTGATTAGCAACAGCTTCTATTTCTTCTCATTATCTACACTAAAACAAATGATCTCTTACCAGCCTGTATACTTGTGTGCTTCTTATGATCACCATTATTAGACTGAATTCAGCATACAAGCATCAGGAAGACAAACAAAACATGTGTATGATACTCTTACTGTCAGGAACTGAGAGTCCAGCTGATATGTAAATTTGTAACTAAAAGGATTAAGGGCGCCTTTTGCAAGTACAAACAGAAACAAACAGTGAAAAACACCATCAGAAAGAACCTGTTTACAAGCCTGAAAAATAAATGACGGAGTTGAAAAAGCTTCTGCATTTACATTCCCCAATCCACTCAAAGAGTTATCAGCACAAACCAGCCATAATGATCAAACAGAAGGACAGTCCAAGTCAATGCCTCATATGGAAAGAACCACCAAGAATTCACTGAGACTTCACTCCTGAGTGACCACTGAATGCCACTAGAGACCACCCAAGACCTTCCATGAAGCCCCTAATGGACTTAATGAGCATGTGCCAGGGTGATGTGACTATTATAATGAGTTTTTGGAAATCTAACGACTATGCATATTCTGTATGCATATAAGTCTCTGTGAATCTTGCATTCGGTGGACATGTTGGGTGGAGAGATCCTCCAACTCCCCGGCACTGAATGAAAGAATGCCTGCTTCTTAAGGCTACTTTGGTGTTAAGGAGTTTATTCCCAATTTTAGTGACAATAACACATGCCTTTAGTGATAACTGTAGCTCTAGAAATATTATTCATGGCCCTCCAGGGAAAGAGTTTCCCCAGGGTAGAAGCCGCTGTTGCCCCAAGGATGACAACAGCCACAAAAAAGGCCCTGCTTGCAGCTGATGACAAACAAGAGGAAGACAAGGCTGGTAGTTTCAGGGCTCATTTTCAAGTCTCCTGAAGGTACTTCATGGCTTTTCTGCTGAAGTAATGGAGTACATCAAAACTCACAGAGAATAATACAGCCTACAAGATCTGGTGTAAGACTTCTTGGGTCAAAGAATGAAGTGTTGGTCTTGATAAAGCTGTGGCTAGGTAGGGGCAAGGAAGGTGCCAGAAGAATGAGTTCCCAGCCTGAGTGCCCCATGCCAATGTGCCGTGCAAGCACCCACCGTACTGTTTCTGCTGCTGTGTGGCAATAATTGCTGACTGCATAAGCAACCTCTTGCCCTGTGGCAACAACAGTAATAAGCTAGCAACTACACGCTAGCCCTACAACCACCTCTGCCCCTATTTCTTAAAACTTGTGTCTTATTTACACACCAAAACCAAATTTAAACACTGAACTGCTACTGAATTCTCAGCACTGCATCCTCACTTTAGCTTCAATGGGAATTGCAATGGCCTACTCTCCTTCAAAAACATGCCACAAGTCAGATATCGAGCATTATTTTTAAACTGCCAAATGTAAGTGTTAAACTGACATTTCAACTCTGTAGAATCAAGCTCAAATGTTCATTATGGGTCAACAAGGACAAAGGAGTTTGATCATTTCACTATTTAATCTTTTAAGATTGCTTACATTTCACCAAAGCTATTGTACAGGTCAAAATCTTTTCCCCAGGATTGATATAATAAAATTGTTAGTGTCAAACAATGTAAGAGACTAAAACAAACATCTCTGTTTCTTTATGTCAAACCACTAAATATTCTTTCCCAAGCATAAAGAGGAAAAATAGGTATTGTATTTAACTGAATAAAAATTATATTTTTCCTTTCTTCTAGAGGAAATTTAAGCAAAAGCTCAAAACTGAGCAATTACATCTGTGAAATATTGTGAATCAGTTATATAACAAAGGTTTAAGTAAGGTAAAAATATATGCAATCAGTAACAAATGCTAGCTGAAACTATAATCCCAGAAACATACCAAACACAATAAAAGAGTAAAGCACAAATGATATTGTGTGCTTTAGAGATGAAAGAGTTTGAGCAATTCTCCTTGGGTAAAAAGTATCCAAGGAATTGCTAAATTGCCTATCAACTCATCACCATTTCAAAGGCATTTCTTTATCTTCACCAAAACTAATAATTATTTTCTCTAAAAGTAATGAACCAGATTCATCTAATTTGAAATTTTTTTTACAGATGATAATAATTATTGTCTTGAATGTATACAGCAAATTTTAAAGAAAGTAATCAGAAGCCCAGTCACTTTTTCCAGTTCATTCCAAAGGCTCTGAGGCAGTAGAAATATAATTGCCATTTGTATTTCTTCTTTGCCAATTGCCTGGAGGCCTGCAGTACCACTCCTAATCATGTGTATACTTCTTTCTTCTCAGGCAAATGAAAAGAACTGAACTCATAATGCATCCTGAAGACCTATAAATGCAAAGTGTAGATGGAAACTTGGTTTCATTCACAAATGGCACTTCTTCAAAGCATGTGCTTTTATGAACTGAAATTCATCAAACTGAGCATGATTTTACTGGTTCTTCCATTGAATTCAGTGACAGTTGAGAACCAGGCATGATGTCCAAATTGCAATTCTAATACTAATGCTCACTTTCTACTGATGAATGACGCTACCCGGAGGACAAGGTCAAACAAACAAAAGGAGATATTGCATCGTTCAACATACAGTTACTCTGTGGAAGGCCATTATACATGCAGACAACACCAAGTTGGGTGGGTGTGTTGATCTGTTTGAGGGTAGGAAGGCTCTACAGAGGAATCTGGACAGACTGGATCGATGGACCAAGGCCAACGGGATGAGGTTCAACAAGGCCTAGTGCTGGGTCACAACTTGAGTCACAACAACCCCATGCAGCGCTACAGGCTCAGGGAAGAGTGGCTGGAGAGCTGCCTGGCAGAAAAGGACCTGGGAGTGTTGGTCGACAGCCAGCTGAGCCCGGCCTGTATCAGGAACAGCGTGCCCAGCAGGACTAGGGAAGTGATCATCCCCCTGCACTTGGCACTGGTGAGGTCCCACCTCAAGTACTGTGTTCAGCTTTGGGCCCCTCACTACAGGAGGGACATTGAGGTGTTGGCGTGTGTTCAGAGAAGGGCAACAAAGCTGCTGAAGGGTCAAGAGCACCTATGAGTCTTATGAGAAGTGGCTGAGGGAACTGGGATTGCTTAGCCTGGAGAAAAGAATGTTAAGAGGAAAAGGCCTCAAGTTATGCCAAGGGAGGTTTAGATCAGATATTAGGAAAAATTTCTTCACTGAAAGGGTTGTCAAGCATTGGAATAGGCTGCCCAGGAAAGTGGTTGAGTGAACATCCCTGGAGGTATTTAAAAGACATGTAGATTGGTGGTGGTGCAGTCCAACTCCTTTTTGCTAATGGACTTTGTAAGTGTACACATGCTGATACAAACCTGATGGGCTAAAGCAATACTTTGTTGACATAGTCATGACTTCTACTATGAGAGACAGCTACGTTCGTGAACCTATAGCAGTAAACTTGTTTAAGGATGGTCTAGAATAATCTAGCTCACTTTGACAAAATAGCTAGCTAAATTTCACCTGTAAACACACCTGAGCACTTAGCTACAATAATTTAGTTTCATGTGTTATTATGTTGCTGAAATCGAGGAAGCAGTGTGATGACTCCTGTTCATACATTTATAGCCAGTAAACAGAAATCCTTGTACTGCCTGTGGGGCTTAGTAATCTTCATGTCTAAAAAAATGCATATTACATCCCAAGATATATGATAAGCATACTAAATTAGAAATTTTTAGTGTGAAGCATTAACAAATATAGGTAACAGCATTTACAAAAATGAAAAAGCATTCCTGTACAGAGATTTAACAACCATTAGGTGGCACCAAATTTTTCAATATGTATGGAAACTATAGGCAACAGTGAAGCACTTATCTGCTGTCAGGTGCTCTTCCAGCTAGTCTCGGTTCAGAGACAGAACCTCTGAGATGGCACTGCAGCCCGTCAGCGTGCATCATTGGCGTGCTTCACTGCTTCAGCCCATGTTCAACTAACTGCTCATCTGGTGTAAAGCTGTTTTTATCATATCTACCAGTCTGTCTGCATCATTTTCAACAAGGGTCACTGTGACACGAAGATATTTTCAGTTCCTTCTTTAGATCTTCACTGCTTCCTAAACAGTGGGAAGTGTTTTTCTTGTCTTGTGTTCTCTACAGCTATTCAATCAGAAGAAAGCCCCTACTTTCCAACTAATCAGTCAGCTTCCACTGTGTGAATTGCAGAGCTATTACTATCACTGAGATAGGCTGATACTTCTAAGAATAGTACAGTGGTCTGTGAATAAGAAGATGAAAGATTGTCTTTTCCTTCTTTAGCATTGTCTAAGACTAAAACTGTTTCTACTTCCCCATTAACAGCAGACATGAAAGCTCTTGCCTAGAATCTTGCTTCCTTTTATCCTTTCTTTCGCATTCATCTCAGGAACTCTCAGTTCTCTCTAATCAGTCACTTCAGACCCATTTGGAAAGTATAATCAGTACATGTAATACAAAACTTTGCTTTATTTAGACATAAGTAAATGCTTATTTCTATTTAGCAGTCCCAAAACTGTCTATATGAGCAGCAAATGTATGAATGATATGGATTGATTCCACTTCGCCCACACTATGACAGAACTCATTTAGCAAGCTCGGTGCTCACATAGTGATGAACATTGCCTGGAATGACTCATTTCCTTTTACTGTGTCATCTTAAAGGTTAATTTCATGGGATTCTGTTCCACACATTATCTGGTAACTAAGAAATAATCAAATCTTCTATTCCTTGAGGTGACTGGTCAGCATCGTTAAATGGCACCGTCATTGCACTTGGGCAGGTAAATGGTACTCATCTTCCCCATGCCAATAGACTCTAGTGATGAACATGTACAATGAACATGAACAATGTACATGGGAGTTTGCTTTCCATGCAGTTCCAGAAATCCTTTACTCTAGCACTAACCAGATCATCCTTATATCTTCTTTACCTCCTGCCTGCTCTTTTTTACCTTGTGCTTGCCATGATGTAGCTAACGTGCAGCCTGACTCTCCGAGACAGGACTGTCCCGAGTTACTGCGCATTTGTAATTTGGCCTGTATGCACACAAGCAGTGTATCAGCTCATAGGCCTGGCATAAGGCAGCCTTGGTGCTGTGGGACAAAACAGGAGTCTTCTGCTGGTTCTGGTGAGACATGCTCAGAACAAGGGACTGCCTGAGACCCCCACATTGCTTCTGAAAACTGAACCCTCACAGAACAACAAGGCCTGTGTGCAGTACCAAATCCTACTTGTCTGGGTATATCTATTTGAAGGATATTCCAGACATGCTTCCTCCTGAACTGAGCTGGTTTGGGATGGGAAGGCAGCAGAAAAGTAGCACGTAAGCAATCCAAACCTCTTCCCCGTGCAAAAATCTTGCCCATTTTTTTTGGTAGATGTACATCTCTAGCTCTCTACTCTGTCTCTGCCAGCCTTTTAGGAATAAATTTATTAAAAGAAAAAAACCCCAAAACAACAGAAAATCCTTTACGCTAAGGAACAACTATAGTACAAGAATTACTGCTGGATGATTGTACAGTTCTTTCTCACCAGAAAAATTACCTGTATCATCTTTAAGGCCTTACAGACTTTTAAAGACTTAATACTTCTCAGTTGTTAGCATGTCCTTTTGGTTTGGCAGCAATAAGTCCCCAGGAAAATTTCCCTTACACTCACAACTTATAGGCATATACATAGCAATACATAGGTAGGTGTATAAAGCTCGTTTTAGATCAAAGAACATTATTATTAAATCAAATTATTAAAATAGTTCAGTGGGATTCTTCTTGGCATTCAGAAGTCGACACAGAGCTGCAGACTTGTTACTCTGTATCTGTGTACATTATTAGCAAACTTCATCACCGAAAATGAAAAGTATTTTCTCTGTATTTCCTTAATATCAGAAGGCTGACACTTTTTTCACACCTTTTTCATGTGAGAACTTATTATTACTTGAATTGTTGAAATCCAGTTCCAGATCTAAATGAAAGTATAGAGTCATTCTGCATCTTTTATGTTGGACTAAGTGCCCACAACCAAAGGGAGTAAGGATTAACATGTTATAAGCATATGAATAAGGTACATCTTAATTTGCAAAAGTCTGTCATGTAGCAATGCATGATGAAGAATCCCTTTTGTCAAAGCAAATATAAGACCCAAAAATTTAAAGTCAATGTAAGCACCAAAATGTAAAGAAAATTCAGCTGTAATGAGCATCATGGTACTATAATGGCTGGAGTGTTTTGCAGTTTCATTGGAAATAATATTTAAGAAAGCTACTGTTTGATAACTAGGAGATTTGGCGAATAACAGAGACATGTGCAATAATGCCACGAAAAAATGTTCAAAGAGATCATAAGGCAAGAAAAAGTAACCGTGCTAAACTTCTGCAATTCCTGTTCATGTCAGTTGGGGGAGAAACTGCCCAGCACCTCCAACTTTTCCTTGGCAATTTGAAACACACATTCCTAAGAAAACAACTGATAAGAACTTATGAAGATAATTGACTTGAGCTGTTAAAGAGGGAAAGCACTAAAAAGAAGTGTATGCCCAACAGCAAAGGCTGCAAAATCATAACTTTTGCTTTAATTGTACATCACATGGCAATACTTTATGACAGATGCCAGTGTCACAGTAGTCACTTCTGGACTTTCTTAAAATTTATTAATTTTTCATTTAATTATTAAAGTGTTAAGCTTCCTAAAGTCTTAATGAAATTCCCTAATTTTTATAAAATGTAAATATATATTAAATATATTTTCAATATTTGCCCAATATAAAACAAATACATAGATAATATGCTTCCACCTAGTTACACAGTATAGAGCCTTCAGAATTAGTCCTCTGGATGCCCCAAAATATAAAGAATTGTTTTCAGACCATTTCTTTTAACTTACTTTACCTTAACTGACACCCAAAACTTCTTACTGTGAACACTTGCTGTGTGTCCTATGTGTGGCAAGTCTCTCATGTTGCCATTCCTTACATTAATAATGCACAGAGAATAGCGAGCAATTAATTTTCATGTAATCAGTGTTGTGAAAGACAACAGCCAAAAAAAAAGTATACGAATGTTATAAAAAAACCTTACCAGTATCCACTGAAAAAAAAAAAAACCACAGGAAATTTTACTATTGAACAACACAAAGCCACTCTTCACCGTATAAATTTTTGTCACTATCATTCAGAGAACTACCTGCTGCTTACTGGGAATGACATTATAACATTCTTTATAGCTATAAATCATGAAGGGTTCTTGTGCCTCTGAGAAAGCCATGGCCACAATCAGCATGGAAAATAACAACTCACTGTTTTATCTAGGTTTTTCTTCCAGTCAACATTTTAATGTATTTGTTCTGTTCAGTGTTAAATGTTTGCTACATTATATGGCATTCTCTTTCAGGTGAATTATTAATCTTAGCCTGCAACTGTGCAGTTCTGTATACATGGAAATATAGTTCAGATCAACTGTAATTCAGCTAAGATGTCAATTGGCAATGTTTCATTTGTTTTTCTTGCAAGATGCATATTTAGAAAAAGTAAGGATGTTATGGCATTCCTTGTAAAGAATAGAAGACATGTAACTTGTTCACATTCTTAACCAGCATATTATTTACTGTACCTGTGCTATCTGTCATGAAAATGAAAGCAATAGAATAACTTGCAGGAAATTTAATATATACTGGGAAATATGCAAGAACTTGGACCTTAAAAACATTATTTGAATGCTTTTGAATCTGTTGGTATGAGCATCCTTTTAATGAAAACTGTATGAGCTTTTAGATCCAGGTGGGATCTGGCTTGACAATAGCAATTGCAAAATTATGCATATACAAAAATGAGACTAATTATAATTGATAACTGTTGCTTTACAAATCCTTTTCTATGCAATAAAATCAAGACAAAAGTAGAAATTACCTAGAAGGTGCCTGAACTATCACAGTAAATAACAGTTTAGGATTTATCGTTTGGAAGACATACCAGCTGCAAAACAGAAAGAAAGATCCAATTAAAATAAAACACTCCCAAGAGCCCATTTTTAGTGGAATTTTATGGTAAGCAGCTTTATTTCAAACCCAGCTCTTCTTAGAAGCAGAAGTACCTGAACAACTGAACACCAACTGTGTTGGGAAAGGCCCAGAACCAAGGTTTCCTATTCCCTTGGCAGGTACAGAACCACTATGTTTTCACAGAAAAGCAGTCAGGATCAGCTACACCATACATGTGATAACTTAGAAATATTCTTAAAATCTACATGTTTCAAATGTGGTGTGAACTACTACACATACACTCTGTCCTTTTGGAGACTTAAGCAGAACTCAGACCCTGGAGAACTTAGTTTCGATCTGCCCACGTCTGCCAGACACCGAGATCAGCAGTCTGAAATCTCTTTGCCTTCTGTTTTTGTTCACATTTAAATCCTAGTTTGCTTCTGCTGTTACACCCAAGAAGAGGAAATGTCAGTACACGTTGACCTAAAAATTCTCATTCTACCATATATTGTTTGTGAAATCTGATCTCCAGTATCCAAAGTAAATAGTTATTACTATAAGATTATTACTATCTTACCGAGTTGAATGTAATTGTCTGCAAAGCCCTGTATTTTGTAATCAGTTAGTATTGTACCCCCACAACCAACCAAATTGAGACTAATTCAATTTTTCAAAAAATGATAAGATTTAAGTACCTAACAAAAACAGTTTGAAAAGTATATCTGAATGTACTGATAAGGTAATTTCAGAAGTTTTCAAGAGGACCATAAAACTCGAAATACTTAATAGAATTCTGCTTGCTGCTGTATTTAGAGAGATATCATACAGTTTTACATTCATTTTGGATCCAAGGCACTCCCATTACAAACAAAAAAAAATAATACAGATTTCAATGAGTTATGGGTCAAATGTTTTAGGATCTGTATAGGAAAAAAAACATAGCTTATCTTCCTGTTTTTCAGGCACTATTACAGGTAATAAGTATTTTTAAAATTAGAAACAGTTCAAGGCTGGAAAAAGTCTGTTATCAGTTACTTGCACCAAAGTTTAAATAAAATCCAGAGATCCATTTTGATTTTTTAATAGTTTTTTTCATAGTTGTTTTGTTTTGTCGTGCAGAACAAAAATAAGATTTGTTTTTGCTTGATGAAATGATTTCAGGTGTTAGTCACTAATAATATAGATAATTTGGAATTCAATATCTTTCTTTTCAGTTACATTTAAGTTGTATTATTACATTACAAATGTAACCTACTTTAAGTAGGTTTTCTTCAGCCTTTTCATACGAAAATGTGAAGTAACTACCTTATTTTACAGGGTAAACCTCAAATATGTACTGTAGTCAAAATGAGAAATCTGGTTAAAGAGTAATCCTTTTTAATCAACATTTTGTTCTGTTTTGTGTCAAATGGTATAACCACCTGCTCCTTTCATCTCAAAGAAACCTGAAGATTCCCATACGAGATTTTTCCAGCCATACCTTATGGATGATCTAATTACCTTATGATCTAGAACATGCTTCAGAAAATTTGAAATAAAGTCTTTATGTAGTTTTTTCAGAGTGCTCAGGATTTTTCTTTCTTTAAGGTGACTTCTAAAACATTTTCTGTATTAATTTACATAATATTCCTATTTTATAATGTACTATATTGGAAAACCAACTGCGGAAAATTGTTTTTTTGTTCTAAAGGTTCCTTTACCCTTTCAATTGAATATCACTGTCATATCAGATTAGGTCAGAGCACAGTACAGGCTAGTTCTGCATCTCCTCCGAAAACAGTTACTTCAGAAGTTGTTTAGAAAACCTTGGAAAATTCTGGAATTACTTGATTACACAATTATTACTTTTCTTAAGTACCTCCAGAAATTGGCTGATTTAATGTAATAATTTAGGTAATTTCTTACTTTTCTTTATTTCCTCTCTGTGTATTACCCAATACTTCTAGAAAACACAGGCTTTATCTATGTGACCACGTCACTTATAAAAACACTAAAGTAAAGCTTTAGAACTCCAAATTTGTGTTCAAGCCTTACATATTGGCATGATCAAAGTCCATCTAAAAGACAGATAACATTCTACTCTGAGACAACCCACTTTTGGTAGCCCTTCTTTCTTCACAGTACATTGTTAGTAATGAATAATGTTCCTTATAGTCTTGGAAGAATCAAATGTGCATACTCCTGTCTAGAAAATACTTTGAAATAACAAGCTATTAAAGAAAGTCTGCTTGCTGCAGTATCTAGTTTCATTGGCAGGAAAATGTGCTGTTTATTTTGAAAAAGGCTTTTTCCTTCTGGGAAGTGTGATTTGCAAACAGCTAAGATGCTGCCTCCAAGATATTCAGTGACAGCGGTCATTTGTTTACCTGACTTGCAGCAGAACAAACCCTGACTGAGGACAATTCACCTCAGGCCTTCAATGTTTGCTATATTTTGCATTAATGCCACACTCCATGGAGTGGTAAGACTGGCCTGATACTCCTGGAAAACCAGATTTCAGGAATGGGACTGAAGGTTAAAATTGCCATGTGTAGGTGCAAAATGTTTTAATGCACTTTTTGGAATCTGGGAGCATGGGAAATTGTCCATAAGGACATAGATATATTTAACCTCTACTTCAAGATGACCCTCACTTTGATTTAATTGGAATTTTTTTCCCCAATAAAATCACATCAAACTACTACTCTGCTAGTTTTAGTCCACAATAGTCTGCAAAACAGGAAACGGAATTATGGTACTTTTAGCTTCCCAGTTCACCAGGAAGTCACTATCAAATAAGACAGTTCAGTGGTTATGAAAAAAGACTTTTTCATGCCATAATAAGATTTTTCTACTTCCAATGTGAGCCCAAATGTATATTGTTCCTTAAAAACAACAAACAAAAGATTCTTGCTTTTGTTTTATGCTCCAGCATGCCTAATGTAGGCACTTAGCATCCATATTTTAAGTTGTTAGTGAGACATTTCACCTAAAAGAATTACCTAAGTTCCCTATACAGTCAATGGAGACAGGGGTGCTTTTGATGATTTCCACTTCTAAGGCAGATTTGCCTCAGTTTAGGTACCAAAGGATTTACATTTGTCTGGTTTCTTTGTAAATCTGCTACACGGAAGCCTGTCCTTGAAAACAGAAGTCAAGAAACAGCAATCCAGGCACATATTTTTGATGCTTCAAGTTGAAATTCAACTCTCTTTTAGCACCCACAGCAAGTAATTGCTACGCAAAGGGGCAGCCACAGTTTCTATTTGTCTCCCTGCTCTTGTTATTTGCCTATGTATTGGGTATAACATGATCTAGAGAATGTATCTCCTAGTCTATTTCTTACAGCCCCAGACAGACTGCCTTTGTTTGACTAAAGTTGTAGCCCTATCCTGGAATATCTTGGGCCCAGTAACTAAAACCATCTTTATAGCTGTGATTCACCTCTGTGCCCACAGAACTGTCTCTGCACTCTATGTTTTTCCCTCCAGTGTTGGCCAAATCAGAAAAGTCACAGCCTTGTCACCTCTGCCAGTGTGTACTGAGAATACAGAAATAGGAAATGCAGCTGCATCTTCTTACAAATCTGCATCAAATAATGCAATAATGCAAAAAGGAATTAAACTCTTTTATGGAGACAACTTAATAGTACTCGCAGCATCAGAATATAGCAAGAACTATCCAAGGGTAAGAGGGGAAGACTGGGACTACACAGACAAGTGATCTCTCTCAATGTCAGAGGCAGAAAATCAAAGCACCCATGATCTGTATGATCCCAGAGGAGAGCAAGGAGCTGTATGGTCTTAGTGGGAGGCGAGAGGAAAGCTCTGGGGGCAACCTGATGACAACATTGCCCACTGCTCTTTCCGCTGTGCTCAGAGAAACAGGGCTTCAGGCACATTCTCTGGAAGCAATGACGATTCGTTCCAAGAAGAACCTGGATTTTCTTCCTAACAGGAACTATCTATCAAGGTCCTGAATAATAACAGCTGTCAAAAGCAGCATGTCTGATAATTGCATAGCTCCACATAATTTACAATAGCTAGTAGTGCCTTCTAATACGATCTTAGTGGAATGTTACTGAAAGGTAGTTACAGCACCAATGACATTTTTATCAGTGATCCTCCACAATTTGTGTTATAAACCACCCGATGAACACTTTTAGCCTGACCTTTGTGGTTGTTCTCTGCTTTATTACCCCTGGAACATCTAGTAACTGTGTCTGTATCTACTCTCTGCTTGAAGCATCCAGGTTATTTTGCCTGTCTCTACAAATTAGACTTACCTATTTAAGACTCACCAAAAACTCTCTAAAGAGATATTTTGATGCAATTCTTTATTTGTTATTAAGAATCCAATTTCCTGGTGCAATTTGTATGATAGGGCTTTTCCAGCAAAATTTATTTTCAGGAATCATTAGTTGTTCATGGTATTTTCAGAGTTCTTGATCATAAAGAAGGTATAATATATACTAGTTTACATGCCACATAACAGGGCTAAATGCAGGAGTGAAAAATATGTAACTTGTGTTACGTAAGAGTCCAGATCTTTACTGTTCCTAATATGAATTAACTTAACACTTCTTTTTCATAGCTTTAAAAAAATTATGAGAACCCCATAAGTTTTCTGTTATCTTCTGCTTTAGATTACATTATAAGATCCTGAAATCTCAGTCCATACATCCGCTCAACTACATCATAGGTACAAGTTACCTCTAATAGCTATATTCAGTGTTGATTTTTATTGCAGGAAAATTAAATATAGAGCAATTACAGTGCTAGGCAGAAACATTACAAACTCATATTACCTGCTTTATCTCATTAAAGCAGATATTATAGGTACACAAGAAGTTTTCTAATGAAGTATCCTTGCAAAATTCCATTTGTATCATTCTACCACCATAGGATTAAACTAAATCTCCATAAACTAGATGCCGTATATTGAGTAGCAAGGAAAAGTATTATTTTCTCAGTGTGTTTCAACTGCCTTAAAAAGATTTAGTAAATAAAGTTGTAGACAGCTGTCACAGATTTCAATGTCAAAGTTTCATACTGCTGGTCTTTCTTCCCCTGTTGCCTTCTGTAAGCCCCACACAGGTGTTAAAACAATTTTCATTCTTTCTGCTGATTCTGATTTCCTTCTCACATCTCAGCAAATGGCTGAACTGAACTCTCAGTACAACTCACCTCCTTCCAGATTAAGAACAGGATTGAAACTACTATCAGTGGGATTGCATATGAAAAGGCTAAACCAGTATGAGAAAGCTTTCTGCCTTCCTTGCTTCATTCTGCCAGATGCAAGGTTAACTATAACATGTAGTTATGAGCTTCGTTGGGGTGTCCTTCCTACTACATTTTTAGAATAGATTTTCCTTTTTAAAGAAATTGATTTCTAAATATTTTAAAGCAGTTTTCTTACATGCTGAATGCCCACTGCCATATTTAGCAAGAACAGCACCGCACATTTATTATTACTTATTTGAAAGAAGTACAAGGCAGAACAAAATACATGGAGGAGAAGACCACATCTACACAAGTGAAGAATTGCAGCTGATGGGGGACACTTAGGGGTTTGTTTAGATTAACTCCTTTCTAAAGAGCTTTAGGGCAAAGCTTTCAGCCAAGCTATGGCATTGCCTGTTATTTTGTGCACATTTCCTTTGATAAAGTCAGTTTCTGCTGGAACAGATAAACCTGAGCCTATAGCCCAGGGGATATGTTGAGAGCAAGCTCTCCTCTTCTAACCCCACAGAACAAGCATGGACAGCACAATAAATCACTAAGACTAAAGCTCAGAGAACAGGAAAAAAGTTAATTCTTCCTTTTCTCCAATGCAGTAATAAATTAAAACAGTCAAACTGCAAAATGAAAGTGCAGGATGAGAAGACTGTTTCTGTTCATTTAAGACCTGATCCAAAGTTTTCTGAGGATTTTTTGTTCCCTTCTTGTGTTCCTTTTAATTTCTTTTCATCATTTTCCAGCTTCATCATGGTATCTACTTTCTGCCAGGAGTGTAATTACCAGAGAGACTCAAGGAGATATGCTGGCTCTTCACTATCCCTAGCTTCATGGGGACTGGAAAATCTCTTTTCACTGTGATGCCCCGATCAACGTCTCCAATTTTAGCTGGCTAAACAGCAAGCAGCACTCACTACAGTCTTTTAAAACTCAGGAAGAACTGGTGTCTATTGCACTTCCCACCAATAGATGACCAAGACCAGTCATCTTGAGCCCATCTATAACTCAGGCATAAGAGGCAAGTGTGGCAAGAGGAATAAGGGAAAGGATATAGTGACTTACTGCTTCTGTTCTGTTTTTCCAACTATTTGGGTGACCATGATAATTCCAGCCACATTCTATTTTCCAAGCAACATCCAAAGCATGTCTATGATACGACAAGAGACAGTTTTGATAAGATGGACAGCCATTGCACATGCTATCGCCTTCGCAAAAGACCTTCTGAACCTGGTACTGGTCTTGTTATTCAGCACTTGGTGCTACCCAACCTGTCCCACAAGTGCTTCAAACAAGCTGCAGAAAAATCATTCTTAATGCTTTCTTTCTGGTCCTTTCATGGACTGCTCAATCATCAGCTGCATGCCCCACTGTTCTGAGAGGACTTAAATCATGTGTTTCCAATGCCAGCAAATAATATGCTTTAAGGTGACAAGGACTTAAAAACTTGAACACTTGTGATGGAAAACCTATGAGCTGAAAACACATGAAGGGAACACTCGTGGTGCACAGCTGAGGTGAAACAGCATCTGGAAATTGGCTAGATGGCACTTTTATCTTGAGGAGTAAGAAGCCTGCTTGTATTTAAAGATGTTGTTGCCCAGAACTCAGGAAATACTTTAACAGATTAAACAGTGATGGTCATATTCCAACCACCTCCATCCAACATTGCTTATGCCCAGATTCATCTTACTTATACTAGAACAACACAAGTACAGCTAATCATCTCCCCAAATTGGCCATCTCCTCTCTAGTCTGCTCATTAGCCTTATTTACATTCCCCTCAAAGGAAGCATTACAGGAACTATAAATACTCCAGATATTTTTCTCCACTTAATACAGACTGCATGTCCTGTAAATAATAAAGACCTGTGGTAATGACACTCGGACCTATACAGATGAGGGTCCCAGTGAGCCCTGGCCTCTTCTTCCCTACAAACAAATCTCTCAGTATGCATTCTTCTGTTGTGAAGCCTGAGGCTAAGGCATGCTTGGTCTTCTTACAAAAGGAAACCGTGACACTTCAATATATGACTTTCTATAGAAGGAAAAGAGTAAATTAACAGTGATAAGAGGAATGTGGAGACTTCAGTTTTATTTCCTGAAGGCATCTTAAAGTTCTGAGATTGCACAGTTTTCTAAAGATGACAGAGAGCTCTGACATTCCCAATAAAGACCCAGTCATTCAAAATAGTGCCCTGAGGGGAACTGGCCATGTGGCCTGGAGAGCTTCCAGTACAACTAAAGGCAACCAACCAATTTGGAAAACTGACCGTTTGCATCTTAGCAGTTGATTCCAAGTCTAAAAGATATTGAGTACATTCAAGAACCCATCGTCAATCTTCAGACTTTGATGCTGAGGACATTGGATGTGCTTTTACCTATTCTTGGTACCTGCCATCAGGTTGCAGGTGGCTTCTCTTGGAGGATCTTCATGGTTCTAAGTTTTGAGGAGCAATGTCTCTTGCACCCTAAGGGGAGCAGTTACTCATCTAGATTAAAACAAGTGCCTAAGGATAGGACTAAGGGGCAGGGCAACATTAACTACCACAGAACTCTCAAATGGTAATGCACTTTCTCTTCTCTGACCTACTTAACAGCTTTAACAGGGTGGCATTATCTTTCACTGTCTGTACATACACAAGGCATTTTTTCTCATAATATTATTGCAATAGCTTTAGGATGGGGAAGGTTCCCCTGTATGACGAATTTTTATTAGATTATAATATGCAAAATTCAACCGAATTGCCTTGAATAGCATGTCTATTTACTAGCAGGGACTGTTTATATACTAAAATTCTACAGTGAAGGTCTGTGACTCAAAATATGTGGCATCCTTCTGTGTTATGCTAGAAATGTTACATTGTTATATTTGCTATAAAATAGAAACCGGGGCTGCTATTTTGGTATTTTTAATAACAAGTTTTCGTCTTTGCTATATATGATTTTCCTATTTCTAAGTTTGGGAAGGTATTATTTAGGTGAGACATATATATTAAAAATAAACATGCACCCATAAAGCCTTGGACAAGTTAACAAAAAGCTGATCAGTGTCATAGCTGAGTCAGCAAAGGCAGTAAGACCACCATAATCTTTTAGACCACACAGGTTGCCCAGAATTGCCAGGAGAGGGGAAAGACAGGGAATCTCTTCATCTCGGTGAATATCAGCTGGCTTCAGCATTGTCACAGCATGCCTGCCTGCTTGAAAACTTGGCACAAAGGCACCCATGGTTCACCAGTTCCCAGGATCTCCAGTCAGCCTGCTGAAATGGTCCAATGAGAGAACCTGAATGCTGAGGGCATCCAGCAAATTTGTAACAGTTGGTAACACACATCAATATTTTATTTCTGCTCTTTACTCTGGGTTCTTCTGTTTCTGAAAAATGCTGGCACTATAATACACCATTCACCCAGTAGATATACCAGGTGGGATATAACTGAACTGTTTCTGTCAACGCAAGAGGGAGCACAGACACATCTATCAAACTGACACACTCCCTGCACTTGATGAGCTCAGTGGAATAAGTCTTCCACCTCCAGTTTTTGTAATGCCAGTGAGTGATGAATCAGAGATATTTCTGACATCTGAAAGCAATTCAAGGTGAGAGAACCAAGGCGACTGGTATTTGCTAGTCAGAACTATAAATAAACTTTTCAGCGCTAAGACTCCTCTGAAGCTATTTAAATAGGCCAAAATTTTATGGATTACTATTCCCTAAGGAAAGGAACACTATCTATATTTTAAAGTGTGTCATTTCTTCATAGATGCAGTCATGCAGACAGCAGGTAGAACTTTGCTTTCCTTCATAACCACAGTGAATCTATCCTTCTTCCTCATGCTATAGATAGCAATTTCAGACTTCACCCAATGCTTTCTGGTTTTAGAATTAGAGGAATTAATTACACTGATGGGATTTTTTGCAGTGAATCATGTTCTTAGAAAGGGTTATGAGTCAAGATATTAGCTTGTAGTGACATTAGTATATGTTGGTTGATGACTGGGTATATACTCTAATTGGAAGTCACAGCATTTCAGCAGAAAAAGTGACTCATGATTACTATACAAATTATTAATATGTAATTGTCATTTACAGATAATGACATATAAAGATTTCTGTATATGATGGGAGAGACAGCAAATAACTTGAAAAAGAAATGAAGCCTAGCCTCTGTTTTCAGACACAACAATATCAGCAATATTAGTAACATTAGTAGCTTGGCTGGATTTACACAGATCAATATGAGAATGATTGAGGACCTCAATGGATGTTAGCACTTCTGAAGAGTCAAGATTAAATGTGCACCAGCTATATTTCCACAAAAACAAACAAACAAAACCAACAGTGAAGTAGTCAAATATTCCTTGTTGATCTATGAGAGCCATCTAAAATGACATAAAAAGTAAACTATATATAAAGGCAAGATTTAAAAGGTAAATGACAGTAAGGAGAAGTATTTGTCTTGTTTGCTACAGCAATGGTACATTCTGCAGAATGCATTTTTTCGCTGTGACAGAACATTTGACACATCAATAGTGAAACATATTCTGGGACATTGTGTAGACAACTTCTACAGATTAAGTATAGTGATTTTAATGGAGTTGATTTATGCCAACATACCCAAGTCCAGGAAACTTTTATAAAGGTCAGCTCAGAAACATGATTGATGGTATGAAAGGAGAAAAAACAAGAGAGTATTTTTACTGTCCTGTTCATCTTTCTATAAAATATGAATAAACCTTCAAACTACATTATATAAACAGACAGAAAGGCAAACTGCCGTGTCTGAACTTTTCCTTTAGTTATTGTAAGTCCAAGATGTTCTTGATCGCTGCTAAAATATACCTCTACGGTAAATGAAAAACTTTTTAAACCTCAATTCCCAGAAAAATTCCTGATAAAAGAAACCAAAAGACTGGAGATAATTGCAAACAGTAACTGCTCATTCTTTTTCTTGAAATGTCCAGTCTTCAGGAAATAACCACATTCTTCTCTTTACTTGCTTGGTACTGAATAAATGAATGCATGATCTAGCACGGCTATGGAAGAACTAGTCTTTTGTATGGAGGGACCCAAAACAAATACAAAAAAATAAGGTCAATTCTTACATCATTTGTGTTCAATAAATAGCACTATCATTTGATGAGTGAGATATTACCTATTAGGAAGGGTTTTTTTGATACATCATTTCTTTAACTTTAAATTGTCATCGACATCAGTGTATGTGCAACTCTTAAATACTGGCAAAGAAACAATCAAGGATATAAAAAACACTAGGGTGAATGAAGGTGACACTGTTTTGTAACACCCACAACATATTTAAACTTTTCTTCTCTGTCTGTGAACACATTCTTTAATCAATGTATTCAGTTTTTCCATCTGCAAAGTACTTTTGATTTACCTATGACTTTTGTTGCATGTTTGCTGTTCAGAAAATTTATGTGAATTGAATTCTGCCTGGGAGAACTATTCTTCCTGCTTATCTTTCTGCTTTTATTAGAGAAATAAAAATAATTAGTTGAACAAATTAGAAACAAATGTATTCTGTTTTTCTCCTTGGATAAACTGATATTTCAGATGCATAGAGATAGTCATATTTAAAAAGAAAATAAAAAAACAGTTATACAGAGAAGGGACCACTGATGTGGTTATGGATAGAAATAAATTGTTATTAGACAGAATTATTGCCTTTGTAATAATCCTAGAAAATGTAATGATTAATCTAGCTTTAGTTGCCTAAAGGAGATACATTGTCTAGTATAGTCTTAAAGTCTTAAAAAATGAGGAAGAAACTCCCAGTTTTTGAAAGAGAGGTCATTGGTAGAAGAAATCAATTGCCATTCTGTAGATGGCTTTTTTCTTCAGTTGCCTGTTGGGGCAGGTTGGATGACTATCTTAAACTGGAAAACTAAATCAGATTAGATCAGATATATTCAGTCAAGTCTCACTTCAAGGAATTAAAAAAAAAAGTTAGTGCCTATAACTGAGAGAGAACTGGATCTGTGATCCATTTGACCTATGCAACTAAAAAATGTAAGTAATCCCCAACACAGGTACTTAAATAATCAAACCAGGATAAAACCACACATTCATGATATACATTAATTACATACATCCATGGTATACGTTAATTACGTACATCCATGGTATACAGTTAGATTCCAGCCATATTGTCTTATGCCTAGACAGCATGCCAGCATACATTACTGAAGATATGCCATAATACTGCTCATCATGGCAATTCTATCTTTCTATAGAAGTCATAAAATGGCCACCTATCAGTCCATTTCTGCTTTAAGACTCATGGAGGTTTAGAGGGACTCTCACATGGCCCTCACTCCTTGCACAAGATTACACCTGCTGTGCAAGAGATAACATATATTATAAATAATTCTATCAAACTCCCAACTCTCCTGTGACTCTGTTTTTTGATAATGTATTTATCTTACCTTCTACCAGCTTCCCAGTCTGCTCTGCATTGCCCCCTGGCAAGATCTTGGCAATGTAAGCTCCAATTTCCCCACTGCTTCCTGGAATTTCTTTCCCACCTACAACTCGGATTCCCAGTCCATTGCCTGTGATCAAAAGAAGAAGAAAAACTTTAGAGATAAAGCAATGAATAATTCACTGGAAAGAAATAAATAGAAAATCTCATCAGAGGTTACTGAAGGATGTCACCAATAACTTCTGCCTATGGTTGGAAGATTAAGGTTAACTGCAGTCCCATCTGCCACTTTCCCAAAGACTGTGGGTAGAAGCATTTTAGCACAGGAAAAGACCTTGTGTAACTACAGAATGACTGACAACACAAATAACCAATTCACTAAAAATTACATCTTACCTTCTTATGATCACCTTACTGTACCGAAAAAGGATTATTTGCATGGCAAACTTATTTCAAGTAAACCATAATTTGCAGTATTAATTAAATTGCATTACAATACTAGAAACCCATGTGAGATGTGGAATTAAAGGATATCTTTACCATGTGCCTAAAACATGGATGCAATTTAGCTGAAAAATTATAGTAGCTGAGCTTTTAGAATCACATAAATCTGGAGAGAGGCAGAGATCATTGAGCTCCAGCAGCAAAGCGTGTATATTTACATGAACCTGTATTTGGCAGATGCTATTATTTTTCTGAAATATTTGCTTTTAATTGATCTTTGACACCAAGGGATATACAAATGGAAAAAAGCCTGTGTAAAGCATCATCAAATCTGATATATTTTCTCCTTTTTTAAAAATGACAAAGATGAAAACATTTTGATCACTCTGATTATTTTAGCTGGATAAAAGCATATCACTAATCTCCCTTATGTATAGAAAAATAAGAGTGAAAACAAAAGCTTAAAAAATAGTCTCATAAAGCTAATATTATGTGTTGTCAATGCATTTTCATGCTATCTTGCTTTATAAAAAATTAATTCCTATAAAAGAAAAACAAATTTCTTCTTTGAAGAAAAAGAAAATTTCATATGAGAAGATTCACACTTTGATCTGGGAATGTAAAGGCAGATTTTCACACCTTTGTTGTAATGGCTAAATAATTAATTTTCAAGTTATTAATTTAATAAGTCAAACCTGCTGAGTGATTAAACTAATCAGCTATAGGAAGCTCACCACACAATCTCTTTGTAAAGCTTTATCTTTTTAGATTAAGGTTTTTCCTCATAATGCTATTAGCATTTGATAAGTCAGCTCTCAGTTTGTTTTAGAAGCAAGATAGCCACACTGAGTTTCTGGCCAGAGAAGTTTATACTAGCTTTTCTATCCCAGTTTAGCTAAATCTATATCTTTTGTGTCTCCACTTTCCTTGTAATTGCATATTAGACATTTTCCAAACAGGCATTTTCTTTTCTTTCAGAAGATGCCTGGTGTTCAGATACATTCATGGATCCTGGCCAGCACAATATAAAGGTAAGGAAGGACACTCATGACTTAAAGGATTTGGCAGGAATTACTTAATGTGGAAACAGCTCATTCCAGTACTGCAAGCCTAGACCAAAATGGTGTATCCCTCCAATATACTGAAAAAACAAGTGGGTGAGAACAACCAAGGAAAAATAATAGAGAGGAATTAAAAGGAAAGACACGACGGTTGTTCTTACAGCTACAGCACAGTAATTACTGTATATAGGTATACTTAATGCACTGAGATGAAGAGACTGCTATATAAATCAAGCAGTATGCACTGCTGGAGGATGCAAGAAGTTCAGTCACACAACTGGTGGTGAGGGGTGGTGGTGATGATAGGTACAGTCAGTCTTGGGGAGATGGTACACTTCTATTAGATCTCTGTTTTGTGACCTAACATTAACACAATTTGGGTGGGGATTCAGTCACAGGATGACCACTGGTGATGTTCTGTTAGTATACAGAACATTTAGTAAAAGATTTCAGTGTGCGCTGATGGCCAAGGATGAGTTTCAGGTTAAATAACCTGGGAATAAGCCACGATATGACTGAGTGCGAGTGTGTGATAAATGGTATGACAGACCTCGAGATTTTACAAAGGATGATCAACACTCTTCGCAGTCGAGAACTTTTATTGCTTATCCATCATAGAGTGTAACAGGAGAAATTGATTTGGTATGGTACCAAACTGAATTGGTATGGTACTACTGGGAGTACAGGTAGGAGTTTTATATGCATATCTTGAACATAATTCACCTCTAGATTATATCCAAGTTTGAGATACAGTTTAGATCTGCCATATAAACCCATTTCAGAGTCTATATTTTTGTTTTAGCTATGTGGTGATTTTTAGTGTTGATAGTTTAAGAACAGGTAAGATATTTAAGGTATATGCAAATGCAAACTCAACCATGTGAGAACATGAAGAGTAACTCTATCAGTTACAGCTGTACAAAGATCTGATATGGCAAGAATGTCCTCTCATGTTTGCTTTTTTTTTTTTTGGATCCAGTGCAACTTTGCCAGTTAAAAAAACCCACTATGAAACACTTTGCAGGCATGTCTAAGTATTTTCAGCAGGAGCTGTGACTAACATGATCGCATTAAATTTGCTACCAAGTTCCTTGCAATTTTTGCTAAAAATTTTAGCAAATTTGCCCCCTTTCTATACACCTGTCTTCCTTTTGTAATTTGAAGAAAGATCTCTAAGAAACTGAGCTTCTTGTAAGACTTTACACCTGGGAATGATGATGATTTATTAACTAAACACATTGCTGTTTGGCTGGTTTCTAACAAATGATTTGATGCACAGCAAGGATGCTGTGTTTTAAACAATAGCTACATCAGCATTCTGGGACTGTGCTATGGGAAATTCTAAGAAGTTTTGTGTTGGGGACAGTACTGTTTCCGTGTAATTGGAATACACTGCATAGTTATTTTAAATAAACTACCTTATTTTGGTGCAAAATTGAAATTTAGCACTGGTAAAGTTTATTTCTCCTGTCTTGATAGGGTAAGCAGACTCACCATCCCAAGGATGGGTCTAAATGTCCTTTACAAAAGCTGAAAAATGTGGTCTTTCAAAAGATAAGCACCTCATTGCATAAAGCAAATATGTACCCCTATAAAAGCATTTCAATGTTAAGTCCATTCTTAGGGCTTAGGAATTCATGTGGGCTGCTCTGCACATTTATCAGATGACTTCTGATCAAACACTATTGAAAGTCCCATTAATATGTTACAGATCCAAGGCTCACAACTGGGAGCCTCAGCAAACCCAATAAACAACTATTCTTAGCATAAAACACACACAAACAAGCACACAGTAACTTACTCTTCACCCACACAGTTTCAACATATGGACTTTTCAACATATCACAGTCAACATATCACTCCCCCCCAAGAGGGGAGTAACTCTACAGGGTCAGAGTTTTCTCGTGCTACACTATATTAGTATCTCTACCTCTGAGACTTTAATTGTAAGAGAATGGCAGAGATGTGGTTTGTCACATAAATGGGTGTACAGGACACTGATTTCAGAGGTAATTCTATGGGTATCTGTGCTAGATAACTTTGAAAATCAAGGCTGACACTGGTTCTGATTTTGCAAATCTAAGGTGTTTGTCCATATTGCTGCTAGTAAACCAAATTATTTTCCATGCTAATATACAAAGATTTTTGTTTCTTGACACTTGAAAAAGGCTTTTGATTTTATATTTGCAGATTTTAGGGTGAAAAGTATGACTGACACGATGTACTAAGAAGGAGCACCCTTGCTAAGGGACAACCACAGTGGGGGTGTGTGTGTGTATGTTTGCCCATGTTCTTGTTGCTGGATAAATCAGGGGGTATTATATTTAATTTGACCTGTTTGTGTTAAATTAGAAAATTGTATTTCATTATTGTTATGCTGCAAAAATGTTACTAGAGGAAATATTTTAAATTAAATTACAAAACATTCAGTTCCTGGCAGTCAGAATGAATGAGTTACTTTTTGCCCAATGAGCTTTAAATGCTCTGGTCAGGATGACAAAGAAATATTGCTTGGAAGATGCTATATATTCTCATGTAGAGATGAGTTTTCAAACCTTTTTAAACTGTATCTATTGAAAATACTGAGTTTACAACTTCTGTTTGCAATGACATTACCCAATTTATCACCTTCAATGCAGATAGCTTAAAAATATCATCAATCATTTGCTTTCTCAGATCTCTTTTTTCCCTTGCTTTTTGATTATTTTTTTAAAAACCTTTGAATCTTAATTTCTGTCTCTCAGACTATTTTGATATAACCAGACATCCATCTTTCAATTTTAGATTTCCAGATTAATGAACTACTGTTTCCTTCTTAAAAGACACAGGACCACATAACAATCAGACAGCAAATCACCGTGCTTTGAATGAGAGAGGGTACCTTTCTGAACCCTGAGTATTGATTTCTATGGAAAATATCCTCAGGAAGACATCTCTTCAAAGGGAATTTTACACATTTAAGATCCAATCCTTTTTAGGGTGCTTCAAAGCTAGAAGACTGCTAATTAATTGCAACTGTTTTTACTGATGTCCCAAGGCTGTGATCCTACTCTCCTATCAAACCTTAACTTAATCGTTAAGATGCAGCATGCTAAGCAAAAAAAAGTCCCCCAAATCCCCATAACCCAAATCCCCAAAAGGTTAATGCTAAACTTTAACAAGCTAGATCATGCAACTAAATTGCTTTTATACTTTGATAAAAAAACAAATATGGATACTAAACGACAGTTAGTTTGTGAGCCACTGATTTATATAGCTGAAAATACAAACTCAGAAGCCTTAATGAAGATTTCAATGTCTAATAAATGAAGAGTTACTTTTGAGAGAACTTCATACTTGGAGAAAAATATTAATAAAATTGAATGGCCGATAACTTCTTTGCTTTTTGGCAATTAACTTGCTTTTTGACTTTCAAAAGAACATTTCACTTATTGTTTCATCTCAGATACCACAGACTCTTTAAGTAATGCATATTCATTATATATATTTTTTTTTAAAAACAGTTTATTTGATTAGTGACCAACAACTTGACACTAATAAATTCTGACACTAGTGACCTGGCAAGCATCACTACAAAAGTATTTTAAAAATTCATCATTCTTTTTTCCTTATTTCCATCATTAGGTAGTTTATGTCCAACTAAATTTATTTATTCTCAACTTGTGTAGCTCAATGTATCTGAGACCATGATGAAACCATATCCTCTTGTATATTTTGTTGTATCACAGTAGCAACAGAGCAGAAACACTAGAAACATGACTCAGTTGATACACCACACAGCTCTGCAATTACAATTTAGTCATTTTTCTCCGTTATTGAGATAATAAATATCAGATTGCTGCCAATCTGTTGCTGTTGCTCTGGTCACTGGGAAGTTCATGAAATCTTATAATCTTTTTACCACTTAGCTGAGCAACTCCACTACAGCCATCAGAGTATAAACAGCCTAGATTTCCTGGAACTATTTCAGCATCTAAGCAATGATTAGACTTGCCTTTCCAAGCAAAGTTCAATAGCCCTTACATTAGTTACAGGTTAAAAAAAAAAAAAAAAAGAAAAAAGAAAAGAGAAAAAAAGAGCTGAGAAAAACAAAGCACACCAGGCTTTTGCTGGTGGTCCTGCCTTTACACAAAGGTGAAAATTATGTTTCCAGGGATGTTTTCTCTTACGAATTCCAGCACCATACCATATGCAGGGACTGATATTGTTTAATTATTAGGTAACTCCCATTGACTAGCAACAACTTCAACGTGTTCATGTGCTAACTCAAACAAACATTTTCTCTGGGTTAATTTTTCAAAGTATGAAAACATTTGTCTGTCTAATTAGATAAGCAAAGAAAGTGAAGAAGCAATTAGAATGTACAACAGATTTTTGGTAATCACACATGAGTTTCTACGAATTGGCATTAGAAACTGTAAGTATGAACGTCAGCAGCAATCTGACTCTTGTCACAGTTAGAAATAGAGCTATATGAATTATTAATAGACTTTTAGGTGACTGAACTTTTAAAAAAGATATTAAAAACCTTACTGATTTGGATTTCTAAGAGCATACCCTTCAAGATGGTAGTTGAAAATCACTATTTATGTAAAACCATAGTTGTTTTACCACCTTTGTATAGTGCTTTGAAGTTGAAACTATACAAAAGTAAAATGAGAAAAATTGAAATGGGCTTAAACTGCAAAATGCAGATGAAGGCTAGAACACATGTCTGAGTAGTTGAAACGGAAGATATGTTTAAACCTCAAAATAAATATTAAAGTGTGGTCTTTCAGATCCATGAGGCAATGTACAGACATACCACTGAGGGATGAAAAAAACTCAAGTCCAAATACAGTTTTCATCACTTTCTAACAATGCTTTCAAAAACAAAATTCAAACCCAGAAGGCTGAAGCATAGCAAGGAAGCACAAGGGGGGACCTTTTTTGGGCAAGGTCCAATGGTAGCAATTAGGAAAGCGCATAAGGATAATGAATGAAAACGAGACATTAAGCATGAAAGATTTTGCATTGTGCCAAAATACCATGCTATAGCAATGAGAACATATCAATCAAATCAAACAAAACAAGGTCTTCCAACTCTATTTAGCTGTGAACAGAGACAGAACATACCTTCCTCTTCTGTTCTTTTACTAGACATTATCTCCCCATTCCTGCTCCAGCCTTATCTAGACCAGACATATGCTACAGTGCCAGTAGGCCCTTATCTACCAGAACAATTTTACACCATGTTCCATTGTCTGTATGAAAGAGAATTGTCAGCCACAGAAAAATCGACAATGACTTCTCTTTGGAGAGTTCAGACTTAAAAGCCCAATGAAGAAATGCAAACTATTTATTTAGATATCATAGTTGTGATAAAGCAATCTGTAAAGTCTGGAGAACAGACCGAAAGGAAACATGAGAAGGCAAACAAAACCAAGTTAGATCAGGCACTTGGAAAGCAGCAGGGAAACTAATGTGTATAATAAATTCCAAGCTAAATTTTTATTTGCATTATTATTCCTATGCAATTCTCTGGAATACATAAGATGATGACTCATATCAGAACTTGGTTGTCTAGATAGGTACAACATCTTCAAGACTGTGCTCAGGAGAATTGTTTTGGTGCTTTCTAATGAAATTAGCTTAAATGAAGATGTTTCCTAGAAACATGATTAAGCCTACACAGTTACTGCACTTCTTGGCCATCGGCAATTAAAGCATAAAATATACATGAAGCCAAATCCTGCGCTGATGAAATTCAGATATATTCCAGTTATTTTAATAGCACAGAATTGATTCATAGCAGCTGCAAATCTGCTTCATGCTGATTTGCACACTGGTTATCATCCTGAAGGATCATAAAGTGTTTTATGAATTAGCATCTTGGAACACTTATCGTATCTACTTGAAAACAAGATACATGTCTCTTCTTTTTGGATGATCTGTCACATAAGAATCTATGGTGTCATCTATGGTACACTGTAGCTTCAAATCATTACAAAAACTGTAAGCACTGAGATTCATCTGTGTTTACTGATAGACACCAATGGTTCAATAGATGCCACTGACTGACAGCTGAACTTCACTGTTTAAAAAGCTGAACTCTCCCATCCATATCAGCTTTGGTATTTAAGAAACAGCAATAGAATTAATGTAAACATTATAGGATATAATATTATACAATATGTAAGATATATAGGTGTATATGCTAGCTACAATATAACACATAAACAAAAGTCTTTAGGAAAAGAGTAGTTCCCCATTAAATGCAAAGAAACAACCACTGCTTCACGAAGTGGTTTAACCACAGACTATTGGAAGATGTGAGAATATCGTATTTTGTTTACCCTTATGTTCTAAAATACCTTCTGCCAGAACCACGATGAAGGGCTAAACAAACCTTATGTCTGACCCAGTAAGGCTGCTCCTATGTTTAATAAATTTGGGAAAAAATTGCTACCTTCAGTAACCATTGATGATTATTACATCTGCTAAAAATCTTGCCCAGGGTATCGTGTAGACTTGTCGAACATACAATCATGCTAAGAAGGAAGCAAGAAATACATTCCTCTCCTTCATTTTGCGTTAATTCTCCAGTAATTATGGTGCTGATATTTGGGGAACACAAAGGCTGTATCTATTATAAATTCTTTTCATGAAGCTGGTAAACTGAAGGAAAGGGTTAAGAGGAAATCCTCCCCCAAGGGGCTCTTCTGCAGACCTTCTCCACAGCCAGGTGGTCCCCAGCTTGTATGACTGCACACGCTCTTTCTCTCCCAGTACAGGATTTGTATTTATCCTTGTTCAACTTCACAGGGTTTCTGTTGGCCCATTCCTCCAGCCTGTCTCAGTCCCTCTGAATGGCAGCCCTGCTCTCAAGCCTATTCCCCCAATTCAATGTCATCTGCAAATTTTACGAGAATGTACTCCATCACCTCCTCTATGTCACTGGTAAGGATATTAAATGGTCACATAACGGGGTCTTCTGTGGTACTCTACTTGTTACCTGCCTCCAGAAAAGCATGGCCCATTAACCACTGCCCTCAAAACCCAAACATCTAAGCAGTTTTTCACTCATTTACTTCCCCAGACACCGAGACTTTAGCTCCCAATTTCAGGCTAAAAGTTAATGTAAGAAAATACCTTAAGTCTAGAGTCTTTCAGGTTACTGCAATACTCAAATTTCATGCCAGTTCCACAGAACTTTAAAGATTCTTATGAGGATGAAGGTACTGTAAAAGGCAAGCTGTAATCTGTTCAGCCAAAATACCAGCCAATCGTTCATGGCTTCACTGTAAAAAAATCAATCTTTGTGATATTTTTAATGCTACAGTAGTTGCTTTTAGTTCAAGCTTTTTATTAATGTTCTCCTCAGTGAGAGGGGAAAGTTAAATAGATTTTATTGATGCTTCCCATAGCATGAGTTAGCCCTGTCATCAGAGGAAAATGATTTACACAAAGAATGCTCTGCTGGCATATCATAAATTAGTTGGTATACTATGAATCTGGCATCATAGTGATTACTTAGCAACTATTAGTAAATAATAGTTCAGTCCTAGGTGAATGCAGTGACCTTTTTTAGCAGTTATGTTAATATCTTGCACCAAAACTTCAAACCATTTGGTTTTATTGAGCTATTTTGGAAGAGGATCTCCAGTATTTGAAGCATCTATTTTTATTTAACAAAATACCAAGAAAAGGCTTGAGGATTTAGCATGTAAGTTCGCTCTACTACAACCTTTTGTGCTGATCTTGTCTTACAGACTTTGTGTAATGTCCTGGTATTACATAGATTCATACAAACATACACAGATTACCAGATTAATACAAACTGCAGACAGGTGTTCATTTACTTATGTAACTAATCAATCTGGTTTTGTGTTTTTTTTTTTTCAATAAACTTCTTAAAGCAGAGTATCTGCCTGACATTATGCAAATACGTGTTGGCAATGGTTAAATAGAAGCTACTGCACTCCCTCATGTCCTTTGGGACAGGAGACACCATGGAGACATTGATAACTCTTGGTCAACATTTTGAGGAATCTCTCAGAATGATGATACTACCTATGGTTAACAGCCACCCAGTAAAGCTTCTGCACACTGGATAATTTTTGTTAAAGGAAAACCAAAGGAATATCTCATCCAAATGTATCTCTTGCACAAACTGATGCAGTGTTGAATGGCTATCTGTCATGAATAGGGAAGAATTTGTGGAACTCTAAGTTGTACAATAACATTCTTCCAAACCAAGTAAGACCTGCAATCATTGAAGCCTTTGTAAAAACCTCCGAACTTTCATTCTTTTCTCAAAGACAGAGACAGTATCTGTTTCTGGTGTAGAATTCATTAAAAAACACTATAATATGCATATAAATTACACAAAATAAGTGATGGAATTGTAGTTCCTCTGTTGTTAAACTTAAAATTAATCTTTGACTCATTGCTTGGAAAAGATCCTAAGCTGGCAATAGCAGTGACAGAAGCTGGTGGCAGAAGCTTATAGTTTCTACTCAGAAGAGGTATCACAGAGCAGCTGTTCGGACTGTCCCCGGGAAGGATTGCATGGCCATTTGACAGTTCATTTTTTATAACCATTCAATCTGGATAAAGGGTAGCTTTGTGTTTGGAAACAGGGAACTGTCCATTAGGACACATGTTGAGACCTTCAGCTCATTGCATGCGCTCTTCCCCTGATGACATCAGTCACTACTGAATGAAGTTTGTAACTGTATCCAAACATTTCTCATGTTAGCTGGGTTTAAACTCATGTCTTTAAGTAATGAAGTGCCTTACTTCTCTTGTACCCAGCTTAGGCTGGTAATATTATTATTATTTTATTAAGGAAAAAAAAAAAAGGAAGCTACATAGAAGAATAACTTTTCCACATTTTCAAGTGGGGGAGTTGACAAAATTATTTTTAGTTGTTTTTCTTTTTTTAAAGAATAGGCATAAATCTCATAAGACCTGGTATGTCACATCTTATTTGTGATATACTCATTTGATGTCTCACACAATATGATCATTTCTTATAAATAACTCCACTACTACAGAAGAAAAACAGCATATGAATTAAGCACATAGTAATTTACTAGTCAGCTTGCTGTTTGTTGAAATTAACTCTTCAAAATGCAGGGTTTTTTGGTGACAAGGATCAAAGCAACTTATTTACCTGCATAGCTTGTTCCTTCAAACACTGCAGTCTTCTCTTCTGTATCAAGAGACTGATATGATAATTTTTTCCTACACATAAGAAGCAGCTGTCAAACGAGGGAAATTTCAGTCTTTTCTGAGAAAATTGTATATTCTCAAGCCAATGACTAATGCTGTCCAAGACATCAACAAGCAGCAAAATAAAACATTTTTTACAGAAAACAAAAAGACAATTTCTGATCTAACATTCAAATGATTACTTTGATACACCTTAGACTTTTGCCCCCTTAAATTTTATCTCTTTTACAAAAATATGTGTTGTAGTGGAGGCTGGTATTTTTTTTTATGTGGAGAGGAAATTAATGTAATTTTAGGGTGCCTATCCTCAGACAGCTTTGGCTTCATCAGTCTTGACTGTCTAATGTCAGCTTTACTCCCTTTCTTGATGAACAGATTTCTTTAGGCAAACTTTCGATTATTTAAAGAAAATTCTTCTGACAACCCCCCTCCTCCAACTTCTTTTTACTGGAGTAAAACAGCAAAAAAACAGGCAGGCATTGAGTGCATAATACCTTTAAGCAATATTAAAGTGAAAAAAATTCAGAAACACAGATAATGAATAACAGAGGTTTCCCTTGACAAATGCTGCACCTCAGTTAGCTTGGTGCCATGATGCTATGAAACAATCAGAACCTCAGCGCTCCCTACCAATCCACTAGGAACTGCGTCAGTGACCTGCAGAACCAGAATGTCTTAACCTTAACCACCCTGCATCCAGATTGCTTGGGAGTGTACACTGAGTGCACCTCAAAGACCTGTACAAATCTGTGAATAGGCAAATAGGGACTGGAAGGCAATAATTCTCAAAATGTTCCATCACTCTCCTCTGGAAAGTTCATCTCAACTCAAATTGGTGTTTGTCTCTTGGTGATGAGAAGCAATGTGATCCTTTAGACAACCAGTTCTCTACAAGTCTTTTGATTGCTCTACAGCTTCTTTGTCCATAGAATCCTAGAATCATAGAATGGTTAGAGTTGGAAGGGACCTCAGAGATCATCGAGTTCCAACCCCACTGCCATGGGCAGGGACACCTCCCACTAGAGCTGCTCAAAGCTCCATCTAGCCTGGTCTTGAACACTTCCAGGGATGGGGCATCCACAGCTTCTCTGGGCAACCTGTTCCAGTGTCTCACCACCTTCACAGTAAAGAATTTCTTCCTAGTATCTAATCTAAATCTCCTCTCTTCTTTCAATTCAAAACCATTACCCCTTGTTCTATCACTACATTCCCTGATGGGGGAGTCCCCATATGACATAAGTCATATCTGTTCATCTCATCTAATTTAAGATCTCTACAACACAAAAATTGTAGTCTAAGTTAGTCACCTCATGCTCCCTTTATAATCAATAGAGGAAAATAGCCATATCTAAAAGGTGATTTATTTAAACTACTTCAACCTCCAATTAATTGCCCTTTGTAACTGCCTGGTTCTACTGCAATTATTAAACCTATGCATACTTTTGATAGCCAGAGCAGAGAAAGGAGCACACGCAGGGTCTTCATTTTCCTCTGAGAGTTGTTAATTTATGCTTCACCTGTTAAGTAAAACCTTAAACTGACATTTCTGCGCTATTAACTTTTTCTAATGTCCTTGACAAGTTGTATCACCAATGACACGCATCTCTGAATGTCTAATTTTCTAGTTCTTCATGAGGAAATGCTGACCTGCATTACTTATCTGCAAAACAGAGGGATTTCTGGTTTGCCTTCTGTGAATCTCATTCTTATGTGCCTGCTTTCCTCTTGGCTCTCCATGGGAACCTGGGGTCCTGACTTAACTCTAACAGTGAGTGTTGCAGTGGTATGTTTCTGCAGCCTTTTCTGCAGGAGAGCTATGAAAGTAAATTGGACCTTTATAACCACATTTCCCTCTCAATTACCTCCACTCATCTTAAGATCTTATTAGATATCCTTCAATATATGTTCATACACTGAAAAATGCATAAACAACTGAACTGCCAAAAAGGGCTCATGGACACTATTTTAAACACACAGACTAGCACTTTTCAAATTAAGTTAATTCAGAGAGAAGGCACGTAAACATGGAATATATGCTCTGTATCTCTACAAAATGTTTCTAATAAATACATAAATTTTTGTTCTGTTTTGTCCTGTTTTTTATTTAGAAAAGCAGAATGATATTAAGTTCTTTCTAAGATTGCTACTAAGACACAGACATCTCTCCATCCCTTTATTTCCATTCCTGTCCTCAGTTACTGCCATACGACTTCACTGCACTTCACTGGACATTGTCAGGGTGTTACAGCTCTGTCCCTTTAGATTATGGGTTTTTACCTTCTGTGCCACGTCTCTGATAAGGAGAGAGTGTTTGAGGGAATGATGGCCATTAATTAGGGATTAAATCCTTCCCCAGTGATGAGTGTTAGAGGAGGGTAATGGGGTTCTGTGCAAAGCATTATCTCAGTTCTTCACAACATTAAACAAAAGAAATAGGATAATAATCCTCTAAGAAAAGAATACGAGGACAAGGGATGGGTTACACTTCTCACCCTCTGTCTTTGACGAGTATATTGCATTCAACACAGACTATGACTATATTTAATGTGTTTTTAAATTGATTAGTAATCAAATATTCACAGCACTTCAGTATTTTGTTGTACAAACTGATTTTGCCGAACTTGCAGGTGAAAGAACCCTAAATATATAGACACTTTAACAGTGAGGGTTTGATATAGGAAAACTTCTAATTCTCTTCCTCTCTCTTGGGATAAGTACCCCATAAGCTGGCATGCTGCAGAAGTGTTGTGCTGTGTGAAGGAATCCACAATCTTTATGGAGAGTATGAGGCATCTCTGATGTGTGTGCAACGTTACAGCTACACTGTCATCCTCTTAGCAGTTTCACTGACATCACCATAAAAGTGAAGATTAGGGTTACAGTCTACTGCCTACAGCATAATTGTTGTCGTTACTATAAAGTTCACAGCTTTTTTTGAATTGCTTCTCTGCCTTTTATTTTTTCATCAGAATTGAAGAGGGTGCTTCACAACACGGACAGTCTGGCTGCTCAAAGGTACATTTTGCTCCCTGGAAACAGAGAATATCCTACCTTTGGAAAGGGAAGAATTACTTGTGACTCAGCCTAAGTGAGGCAAAGCAGCAAAAATTACCTTTGAGCGCACTCATTGTCCCTGTATACCTACTGTCTGCCTTGCTGGATTTTCACCCAGTGTGTCTAAACAGCTTTCTGATCAGGAATAACACAATGTAATTTCCAATGCTTCCGTTACCTTCAATAGCCACGTTCTCTTCACTTTTTCAGATATAACTATGACATGTTAAAAAACAAAAAAAGAAAATGCGAAAATGCTGGCAGTATAAAACAGTGTTTATGCTGCTATGTCAAGGATCCAAAATGAACAAGGGATTCTCAGTGAAAGCAAACCATGAGATTGTGGAGTGTTAAGTACTGCAACGGTATCATTCACTGATCACTACCATCATTGCTTTGGCACCTCAGCGTAACCATGATGCCAATTCTTTCTCTTTTTTTTTCTTTTTTTTTTTTTTTTTTTTTTAAATGCAAATTATCAGTCAATCTTTGCAGAGAAAAATTCTTGCCTGAGGAGGGGACACTGCATACCTTGAAAAGAAGAGCTGTGAGTTCCAGGTGATCACATATGCTAAAGAAACAAGAACCCTCAAGATGGAGGCCAGCTAGAAGTATACATTCATTTTTCATTCAGAACTACTAATCTCTTGCCATCACAATTTTGGCACAGTTCCTTGTTCCTTAAGAACCTCATTCACATGCTAAAATTCACAGTAAATGCTTTTGTGTGCAAACTTATGCCAGATTATGTAAGAAGCATCAAAGGCATCTGTACCTCAGAGCCAGTTTTAATTAATCAAGAAAGCAAATAAACAGAATGTATGTGCACATAATACGTAGTGATATAGCCTGAATTTTAAATGATGTGGGACTACTCCTATTATTGATATTCGTAAGGGGACAATTTCTGGATCCACAATCAGGCAGTAATCTCCACTATGGTAATTATGTGATGAGATCTATGGAAATCAAACTATAATGGTGAGATTGGGATGAAATTCAAGTTCGCCCCAAAGTTACAGCTGTGGTATAGCTTAATACCAAGGCTGACCCAGAGCAGTAAGTCATTAATGCCCAGGTTGGCCCAGGAACTCCCCAGTGAGACGAGGTGATGGGCTGAGCCACTGGCCAACTTCCCAGCAAAACAGTTATCAACAGTTACAGGAGTTCTCCAAGTGGGAACTGTGGACAGTTTGGGAGATTTCCCCATCTAGCTCCTGCTGTGCACGCACCAGTTGGGGTACACTATTTGTATACTTAAGATGTATTCATTAATTCTCCAAGAGGAGACTTTGTCTGTCTCAGGCATCTCCCCAAGCAGCTCCTGCTGTTGAACTGACCAAAATGCACATAGATCCTTTAAATTATCGGTAGAAACTGTTCTTGCATGTGCAGACATGATCACAAAGAACAGGCTTTTGCGCGTAGGTAAGACAGGGGATGTTTATATACTGTAAGATAATCAGAAACAATGGACCAGTTGGCTTGTAAGAATCCAGCCACACAACAGTGCAGGAAATCCCATCTGACACAGCTGAAGATGTTGCTGCAAAGACAGTTGCCACAGAGACTCCCATCACCACCTGGACAGTGACTGGCTGTTTTCTTGGAGAGATTTGCCTCCCCATGCGAGTTTTACTGAGGGTTCTTGTTTTTTTTTAACACAGACCCTTCCTGTGCCTGGGCAACAAGGCAAACAGTTAAATAAAATGACTCAACACCTCACTTCAGTACTTTTGGTAAGAAAGAGAGGGGAAGGGAGAAAGGGAGAGCAGAAGAAGGAGAGGAAGTAAAGAAACAACAAAACAAAGAGAAAGTAACTAGCCAGCCAACCAACCAACAAACTATGGCATCTAGATCAATATCCAATAATCTTGTAGTGAGGTAGCTGTGGTGGTATAAGAGTATTTATTGTTTAGTTTATCAATATTTTAAGTAACTGTTCCTGTATAACGGATTTCTAAGTTGGCTTCTGGTTAATAGTCAATGTCTGGTTAATAAACAAAAAGATATTTGCTATTAGTTTGCAGATAGCGGTCAATCAAAATTGAGTTCTTAAAAAGTGAATAAAACCCATAAGTGTGGCTCTGGGAGAGGTCATTTGGAAATCTGAAAGCAGAAAGCACTGTGCATTTAAATAGAGCTGTGTACTTTAATCCTTCAGACACTGAGAAGGGGAGGAAGGGAGGTATGAAGTCAAGATGTACAAAGAGTGAAAAATACAAGTTTCTTCTGTCTCAGGTCCTCCCTACTGCTACCCTATTTCCACCTTTGGCTTTTTTCTGTACAAGTCACATTTAAGTCTTTTCATATTTGTAGATAAATCTATATGTACATCATACAGAAGTATGTCTGTGCAGGTCTCTATGGGTGTATCTGGACTAAAACCAAAAAGTATGACTGCAGCTTGCAAACACATATCCAAGCTTGCTTACTCCAATTAGAATTTAGGTACAATACAGCGCAACTACAGCAGCAAGCAAACCTGGTGTGGGCTATGAAACCTTCGCAGCATCGTGAGAGAATATTTGATCCTGTGTGATCTCATGCTGTGCAGGGCATTAGTAAATGGAAGTCAATATCTACATCTTGGTTCCCTAGTCATTGCTTACAAGACATTTACTGTGATGCACAGTATGTTGTTGAGGTTGCCAGCATGAGAGCTAGCACAGAATTTGGAATAGGCACTTTGGAATTCCAATAGGAATTGCACGAGGGTAAGTAACTTTACACGGGAGAGCAGGCCTTCAGCAACATTAAATCACGAGCTATACTGTTGTGTTGTTGTAATGCCACTTGTTCTTGAATAAGGGAACAGCTTGGATCACAGCATTACTCATCACCTGCAGGGCAAAATTGTCCACTAGGACGTCAAGGAGCCCCATGGACTGCCAGGGCCAGGAGTAGCAGAGGCTGACACAACAGTGGACCCAGGGCTTCTTTCAGACTGTGCTATGTGGGTGGAGGGGTCTTTATGCATCCTGAAATCAGCAGTGGGTGTTACGCTGACTAGCAAGAAAATACTTCATAGCATATACAGAACATTCATTTAACACCCTAAACATGAGGTGGATACTGGGAGTGGGAGTGATAAAGATTTTACTTTCAGAAAAGCCGTGAAAACAATATTTAGCAATTCAAGTAAGTTCGTGCCACCTTCTACTTAATGCTCGAGAGAACACCAGAGCTGGCAGTTGGTAATTACTTCTGCAGAGAAACACGGTTTGACACACACTGTTATAATTTTTTAAGCAAGTTAAAAGAAAGTCTGATGGTTCCAGGACAAAACCACTTAAAGCATGTACCTCTGAAAGGAGACAAACAGCGTATTAAAAAAGCTTTGAGTTCCTTAACAGTAGTAGATGTGAGAAAGAGTGCAATTCCAAAAGCTCAAACAAACAGACCTTACCTGTCCTAGATCCTGTAACCTGCAGCCTTTTACAATGTGATAAATGAAAACACCACACTCTGTGCCTGCGCACAGTCCAGGAGGAGAATGAGTATAACCTTTGCCACTTTCATCTCCTTTGCAAGCAGACTCAGACTTACACCAACATTTGTGTTAGTGTTAGGAAAAAGAGAATAAATCTGCAGTCCTGTGATAAATGTCTCTGTGTGAAGATATCACAGAAAAATGGGATCTGATTGTTCTGCTACCCCCCTCTGTAGAATAGTTCCAGTATACAAAGAATAAAATTCTCATTTCTGTACATGTTGAACACTTACACAAGCCTATTTTATAGAAAGTTCTCATACAGAGAATATAGACTTATATAAAAAGCTACAGCAAAACCGACTGCTCATATGTACAACACAACAGATTTACCCTCTGTTTTTAATGTCTGTATAGCTTATATATCTTGAACAGATGTTGTGACCTTTTTTCCGCACTGCTGCTTTCTGTTATAACCAACTAGCAAGATTTAAAATGACCACTGAATTTCCTGCTGCATATGACACGGGAACTATTTTTAATACTGCAAATCTTTTGCATGGTTCATGCTAATCAAATTAATTATCAAGTCTTGTAGAGGGTTGTTGTTTTTTTTTACCTGAAACTGTGTGATCCTTTGGGTCTCTCAGCAGTTTGAGCCTTGCATTGGGGAAAATGTACTGCAGGGGCTTCCCATTTATCTGAGGAAGACAAATGTACATGTCATAAAAAGAGAAAACAGTATCAATTGTATCAATAATTTTAGTTGGAACAGAAACAAGCGAACAAACTTATTACATCCAGAGAAATATCACAACTTCAAAATTCAAACACTCTCTTGAGTTTCAGGACAGACTGCAAAATCCTTCTGCAGGGGAATGAATGTTTGCTTCCATAAAGCCAGATTAATTTTGAATATAGCTTTAGTTTTGATTTTCATTTTCTAATGACAAGAAGGTGGTCACTGTCTTCTGTAGCTTCTCTTAACATTAATCCTTTGTCCAAGCAATGTTCAAGAGAATGAAATTAAATATAATTACTGTAATAATTATAAAATCCTGTTCCTACAGACCTAAACAAAATGGTAGTTGAATGTGTAAACAGCCACGAGTTACTGCCATTGTTTCAGCAAAACCACATATTCCAATGTACCTCGTCATCAAATTTCAAAAGCCTTTTGAAAGACCCAACCTAAAACTTTTAGGACTACCTTTTATATGAAAATGTGCAACTTTCACTTGGGCTGATACTGGAAAGTGCCAAAGCTGAAAGAACTGCATCTCTCCAACAGGCACTAAAGAGGCAGGCTCCCAGCTGGTACGATCCCACCTGCCCCACGCCAGGGGCACGGGAAGGGCCACGCAGCAGGACTGACCCATTCGCCAAGGACCAGCACTCTGAGCCCACAGCTAAGGGCCTTTGCAGAAAGAACACTTGTTGCTACACTCTCACGCATCACAGCTATCACACCCCCTCTTTGCCTGTAGTTTTGGTCTTTGGGAAGCAAAGGAGAATCCATCCCCTCTCTGCCTCTACTGCACTGGTGCTGAGTGAGCACTGCACTGGGCCCAGAGGGGTGGGGGGCGACTGGCTGTGCCTGCTCCAGGCAGAGGGTCAAAGAGATGGGACCTGGAGGGGGGGGCAGATTCAAGAAGCCAATGGGACAATATTAATCAGCACGGATATGCTGCAGTTTGAGCATATCAGCAGCCTGCTGTCAATGATTTATTACCATTATTTATATTTAAGTAGCATTTACAGGGATGAAGCTCCTCCTAAACTAAGCACTTCAAACCCAGCTTTGGCCCTGGAGAGTTTATGATGTTAATGGACAGCATATATAAATGGTGGGAGAGGAAAGAGAGAAGTCAAGGGAATTGCTTGGCTCAATCCCACAGTGAACAGAAGAGTTTATATATTTTTTTTTGTAATTCAATTTCTTATCCAGTGGATGATGTTGCATCTAGAATGCTGAAATCCTTCCGTATCACACGGAGAGCGGTATTGACGGTAATTAATCTCAGAGAAAAAGAAGATCATGGATTTGGTAGTGGACAAGCACTCCAGAATAAATCAGAACTTGAGATCAGGCAGACTTTAGGATTTAACATGGAATTTTGCCAGGACATAGGATCCAATACTGCCAGAAGTGTATAAAGTGCCCTGAGACTTCCACGCTTATAAATGGATAGGAACATTATCAGAAATTCAGCAAATGTAATTTAACAGTAAGAATAATGTCTTTGCCACATGTATATAAAATTTGCCTGCTTATATAAAATTGAAAAAAATCTAAAAAAAAATGTATCTAATTTTATTTTTTATTAAATAAAAAAGAATACAAAATAATGCAATTCAAAAGAAGCAGTATGAACACATTTGAACAGTTCCTTAGCTGGGATCCATTTTGGTGGGAGCAATTTCATCAAACTGAGGAACACTGCAGCTCATAAACTTAAATCCACATTGTTTTTAATTGCTCTATCGTAGCTTTCATTAGCCAGATTGCTTTTTTGAATAAATAATAATCCAATAATATTCAATACCGTATTGTACATGATTTGCTGACAAATTTATCAGAAAATATAGACTGTCTCCTACTTTAGTCTATTACTTCCTCATTACTTTAACTTCCAGAATTTTATGATAAGTATAAATCTTGGTGATTCATACAGTTATGAATAAAAGCATTAAAGTTTATTAGCATTCAGGGTAGCACATTATTTTTTATTGTTGGTGGGAATCGGTACTTAAATTGAACATGTCATTAGGCATTTACCTTCAGAACAGTATTAGTCTGAAATGGCAGCATAAATAGGAAAAAACAGTGGTTACTGTAGATAACAGAAAGAACAGTTATGTTGTTTTTATGGTTTACTTTAACCCCTAATGCCCCTATATACTTATATGAAATCTACTAGTCCATTTGAAACCTTGTAGAACACAAATTATTTTGTGTTGCCAAGTGTCCACATCTAACTTTCGCTAAAGGTGATTTCACTTCACCTGAATGTATTCCAGGGTCCCTTCTAGCTAACTTTTCCCCCAGTCCCCCCTGGTGAAGATACAGAGGGACACCCCCAAGGATGCACAACCCCGACAGCATAAGTCTGCGCTACGGCACAAAAAGGGGCAGTCCCTCTGCTGCAAGGAATAGAGGACGTGTAAGTCCCCAAGCCCAGGTTTAAGTCACAGGGCAAGAAGTGACTCGATCCCGCTTATTTGCTACAAACCCCACGGGTTCCTGCCATCTGTCCTTGTCACGGAGATCCTTTCCCAACCTTTTTGGGAGCATTCCATATACTTGAATAACAACTCTTGCGGTTCAGCGCTGGCAATGCCACCCTCTACTTATCACATACACATTTTGACTCTCCAGTGTACCTTCCTCTCTGAGCTGACAGGGGACTCGGGTCCTTTTTTCTGCACATTACTCAGCGGGCCCTTGGGGGTTGCACCCTGGTAAGTTAAATGAAAACTGGACTATAAAGCATTTCCTCCAGGAATGTGAGCTCTTGTCACGTGTTTCATGTTATTAGTCAGCTCAAAGGCCCTCCAAAAAAATGGAATGAATGGCAAACAAATGTGCTGAGGTTTTCTAACACTGTTACAGAAAATCAGTTTAAATATACACTTTATTTTCCCTTTGTTGTCTTTACATGTTTTGTCTAAACAAGAAACTCTATGGAAGCCTCATATAAGGGAATTTTATAAGGTAAAGAGGGCAATTAAGAAGGATAAGTTTCTTTAGTGCTGTATTTAAGTTTAAAAAATAAAATGCATCAAGTGTATTTTAGTATTCCAGGCGAAGACCATAGCAACAGTTATAACATATTAACTGGTCTTTGGATCAGGTCATCAAAGCCACAGTAATTTCTGGTTTAAAGTGATTCTGCACCTCCGCTTCCACCAATATCTTACACAGGGCCTGATAACGTGAGTCTCAGCAGCTATGCCTGGCTGAAGTCCTTTAGGAAATACAGTCTTCAAGGGAAATTTTACCTGGGGTAGTACCCGGGAACAGGATGGTGGATGGTCAAGGTGATGAGTCAGACAGTATCTATCCTAATTTCCAAATACCGCAGGTACTTGCATGATCACGCAAGTCTTGTGAAAGCCAGCAGCAGGAATTTCCACAGCAAAGGTAATCCTGCCCCTTTGGACGGCTACATTTCCTCTGTGCAGAGGAAGATGGTCAAGTTCTTGAGAAATCCTAAAGGTGGGAAGTTCTCTCTACTGATAGATCCCTGATGACAGAGACACTTTGCAAAAGAAGTACTGAAGAAAACTTTAACAAATACAGTGTTCCTGCTCATTAATAAATTGCAAAGTGAGTGGTCTTTGCATCTGCAATTAGGTCAGTACAGAACTCCGCCTTTTAATTTAGATGTCATTCTGGCACGCAGTGAGAACGAAGTTTCTGGGTGACTGAAAAATGAGAAACTGCCTGCTAAATTCCATCTTGAATTACAGTGAGGAGGTGGGTAAAAATTCATTCATTAGATTAGCTGTTTTAACAATTACACTAAATTTGGACATGTCCTATTTCTCATAGTATTTCCAGAGAATCTGAATCACAAAATGCCTCCCCATCCAAGCCTCAGAGAAAGCGGTTTACTACAAATTCAAATGAAATCTCCTTGAAAGTTGGAAAACAATCAAAAGTAAGCAGAATGGATTTACAAAATGAGGAATAAAAGTTTGCAGGCAGCCTTCTGGATCTCTGTCACAAATAGCATTTTCTCATTTTAACCCCGCTGCTTACCCATTTTCTTGTAATTTCTAATAATGCTAGTACACATAAAAAGGCGTGACAAATTTCAAGGAAATGGTACAGACCCATGAACCAAGACAAGCATATACTTTTTGAGGGCCTTTAGAATTAGGGGATTAACATTCAAAAGGTTGCATCTCTACAGCCCTAGCCTTCTTTTTGTGATCAGAAAACTGTTGCCAAGGTGAAGTGATGACAACACACTAGTATTACGTTGATTTTGGGGATTTTGTTCTTCATTTAGGGCTTAAAAAGACTCACCTATGGTCACTGGAGGTTCTGTATTTAAAAACCCTCACTGCTACTTATCTTCTGTTAATATACTCTCAGTGTCCATGTCTTTGTCATGATCTCTTATTCCTCTGGCACATCCTTCTACTATTCCTTCCCAAAGGAACAGGCTATTTGATAATATAAAGGCTATTTGAAATAGCCAGTTTAGTTCAGGACAGACAAATCATTTCCACAGAAAATAATCAGAAAAATAGCCTTGATGTCTAAAAATTTAAAGAAGTTGCTGCTCAACTGGAAGTAACTAAGCAAACCGCTGAGGTCAACAGGGATCAGTGAGAAATCTGCAATACATTATATATTGATTAGCTTTAAACCATGTTTACCCTCCTCAGGTAAGCAATTCAGAATCACTATTTTGGGAAACAGCTATTAAAATACTAAACTGCACTGCAATTTAATGTGATTTAAGAATACTATGTAGCACCACAGGAGTTGCTATAGAAACAAATATATTTTAAAACTAATAATACAATATGTGAGCCTAATCCTCTAGTTCATAAGAAATCCATGGAAACCTGGAAGTTCAGGGTTGTCACTCCACTGCATTCTCACTTCAGAAGCCCACGGTTGTGCTTTATTCGTAACCTTGAATTGTACAAGCTCTGCGGGACGTAATCAAGCAGTTCTGATTTTATCTAGTAAGGAAATTGATGGTTCACACACGTGAAACAAAACTTTCTGGAGTACAAATATCATAGTGGTCAGTAAAATTCACATTTTTTTGCAAAGGAGGAAATACGAATGGCAAATTGACAGCCAATAAGTGCATCCGAAAAATTTGACTGATATGTTACAAGCAGATTAGTGCTACTAATTTCTTCTTTTTGTGGCTGGTTTGCCCTCAGTACAGGATATTAAAGGAATCGCAATGGCTTAATTACTATGCTAACTAGGCAACTGCCATCCTAACTGATTTTAGGAAAGCCTCTGCAACAAAGCAAGCTCTGGGTGAAGGTGGACCTGTTCAGATGGTCAGGAAGAATGACTTGCCATTTTTGGCTGTAGAGTACATTATGCTTGGACACTACGTCTCTCTGTGCAGAACTGAATTGTGGATGCAGGAGACAGATGGCATGGAACAATGAATTCACCAACTTTTTTGTTAAAGAAGAAACAGGACTGAAAAAGGTAAAGGGAGTATGAAATCGGCCTGAAAAGGGTTTATTTTTCTTGATAGCTTTAAAATATAAAATGAATGCTAAACAATAGAGATGTTAACATTGATTTACTTACCTCTATTGCTAAGTGCTTTACTTTCAGAATTCAATGTGGAGCTAATGAAACTTTTTTTTAAATGGCTCTGACCCTTTTTATCTTGTCTTAAAGTAATTTAATTTCTGGATGTGTCTGAAAATATGTTTTTTTAAAGTTATCTCAAACAAATGTTCAACACACAAGCTCTGAGTGAACTGAGTAAACATTTTGACAAGGTAGATGATGTAGAGTTGGTGAGAATTGGAATTTCTCCCTTCTGCAGACACAGTGACACTATTACTCAATCAATCAGTAAAAATGATAACTGAAACAATCAAGTTAAGACCTTAAAGATCTGAAATATATAAACTTCCTTAATATAAGGAGGATATGTCACAGTATACTAAGGTGAACTAGATTTCAAAGATGGCAAGCTTGAAAATCAGAATATTTTTCTTTTTTGCTGTAACAAATGAAGCATTCCAATCATTAATTGATAAACTCTTATTCAGTAAATGATCACAGAGTTTTGGGATTATACTGACCAAGTAAAATTAGGAACAAGCGTCAACAGCATAAAGCAACTGATTTCCTTTAACTACTAAAAGAATGGTCTTGAATTTGGATGAGATTAAACTCATAAAGTGAAATGGGACTGTTTTCTTTTTTTTTAGTTTTAATAGGATTACCTAATGAATAAATAGTTCTGGTCAGCAGATTAACTGCTTTTATCTATGTTTCAAAAATCAAAAGAAAACCTGCAAAATTAATACTGAATTGCAGATCAATGTTATAATAATTTCATCATCAAGTAATGATGACAAATACAGGTTCAACAGCACTTCAGATAACTGTAGATGGAATTTGATTAATCCTGTAGTCCCTACACTATCAGACAGCATGAATAAATTGTCAAATACTTATGCAACTGAAGGCACATCTTACTTGATAGCTTACTTGATCTTGGTGTTGACTTGGTGGTCGAGAGTGGGACAACTTCTCTGGCAGCCTTCTGTCGAGGCCATGTCCATTTTCCAAACGAGATTCCCTGGGCTTGTCAAACCAATCTGTTTCTTCCCGACGGAGATGATAGGCTTTGAAAACCAAGGACAGGTCAAATGTTCTGATCCAGTGGTGGGCAAAGGGCAATAATGTGCACTGTGCGTAGCAAACATGCATAGTGGTTACTATATAGTGGCCATGCAGCTAAAGCAAAGTTACAGGAGAGACTTGAGACATTGAACTCAGGTGTAATTTAACTGTAAGTGATACAGCAAAGTGAGAAGATTCTGTTTATGTCAAAACTATGGATATTAAATACCAGAAGAAACCCACTGCCTGGTGCTACAGCCATTTCCTTCCTTCTGGTAGAAATACACTGCAGATTTCACTCATTTCTAAAATGTTTCATGAAAAAAAATTAGTCAAATTAGATACTTTGCAGTAAGCTAAGGAAAAAAACCAAACCAATCAAAACCCGAAATCAAATCAAAACCCAAAAAATCAGTCCTCAAAACCCAACCTCCACTAATTCCCAGACTTCTGAACTAGATATTATTCAAAATATTTTGGAAATAATCTAGAACTACTTATAAGAAAATTGAGACTCCTTTATGAAATCAATATCATCTGAAATCAAAGCAGATATGAAGCAATCTACACGTTTTGTAACTCTAAGCAGAAATATTTTAAGTATTCTCATTTTGAATTCCATCCCCTGATTTTGCAGTATGAACCTTCTTTGTGTGTGGAAAGTTAGCCAGAATGTTCTTTCTGCAGTAATTCTATGAGACTAATGCTCTTATATTTGCAACAGTTTTAAACCTGTATAAATCTATTGTGTTAGATACCCTTCTGGGATCAAATAACAGTTGAAATCAGTTTTGCAAATACACATATTTATGCCTACAGACTATTGGGTCAACTGACATAGGTTTCACTCCACTGGGATCAGAATCAGCTCTTATGTGTTTAATAATATTCCCACTACACAACATACAGATTTTCATCTATGTTGCCCATCAGTGTAAAGTAAAATAACATGCAGCTAATCAGAATGTAATGAGAGTTTGAATGTTATGCTTTAATAAGCAAGATAAATTTGGAATTCAAAGAAAGACAATATTTGTTTCAGTAAAACCACCAGAAATTGCAAACCTTAAATAAGGTCAGTTGTTGCTATAGTAACAAGAGGGAATGCAATTGTTCTGTGACACAGAAGAGAATTTAAAATGAAAAATGGTACTAGCATGCATAATCTTTTCTATTTAGTTGTTAAAGTAAACATAATCTAGTTGGTTTAACAAAGAATTGGAAAAAAATTAATAGGAGAAAAAATATTTTTTTACATTTATTTTATTAAATTTTTCTAAGAGGAATAATATATATGCATTATTTTGGAAAAATAGTATTTTGTACGTGGAAAAAACAACATCCTATGTTAGGCCTTTGGATAATTCTTAATCTTGGTTCAGATATTATACAGTCCATTCCTAGCTGCGCACAAATTTGATCTAATATGAAATAGTTTGAAAATATTATTTAGATCAGCATATATGAATTAAGTAGAAACATTATTAAAGGCTGATGCTTGTCTGGTTAGTGATTAGTTATTGATTAATTGCTCTCAATAAACCATTATGATCTAATATACAAATCCTTTATGCTTTACACATTTATGCCAATTGACGAGTACCTGGTTCATAACTCATCCTGTCTTAAATTCTCACTGAAGCTTACATGAACAACCTAATACATTTTTCTGATCCCATATACTAATGTTGACTATTGCAATCTCTGTCATTAGCTGAGCAGAAGAACAAATATATTTTTTCTCCTCCTGTCTCAGCTGAAATAACTTTTTCTGGATTTCTTGTTTAGAAAAGCTAGCACATTATATAGAATACCATAATGCAGTTCAGACCAGCCTACTTTTTTTATCAGACTGTGATGAACGTGTGCATTTTATATAATCTTTTAAAAGGTATGTATTTATGTATATATAGACACACACACTCCACACTCACGGACATACATACAATTAATTGGTTTTGGCTTGATTAGTTGGGATTTGTTTCAGCTGGAAACCTGAAAACAGCCAAGATGATGAATCACTGACAGTCTCAGAGGATACATCCTTTTTTCTAAGACTAACAATATCCAGCCAGATGGTTCCACCTGTGAAGAACTCCTGCTGGAGCAAATAAGGTCCCATGCTGGTAATCACACACAGGTTAACAAGGTGAAATTGAACTTCAGGCTGTGGAGTCTAAGAAACTTGATCAGAGAACTAATAATGATCATTCTAAATCCCACAGATGAAAAATTACTAGGGCTCAGCTGTGTTAATGTCTTGATGTCGTCATACCTCCATTTTAAACTTCTAAACTCTATGATAGAATTAACAAATTAGCATATAAAAGGAAAAAAATATCTAATAGATAGAAGGTACATTTTATATCTTCTCAGCTGACCAGCAGGGACTCTTTACATTTGTAAAATTGAGCACCAGCTTCAGCATCTTTGAAAATTTGTATATTCAACATACTTAATAGTTCATGGAAATTGTGGCAGCTTTGGGTTAATAAAAAGCTATTTTGTAGATAGGACCTTTCATGGCATTTGGAATCTGAGGAAATACCAGGTGTTTCAAAGCTTGGAATGCTATTTATTTTCAGTGGGGAACTCTGGATTTTGTGCTCTTTTGACACTAATGACAGTTTTTTTAACCTGCTTGATGTTTGGGATCCTAGTATAGGTACTACTTACGACTGAAGCATGGTTTCAAGATTTGTTACAGTATTTAGGTCTACTTAGTGAAAAATAGAAGGTTTGGCCTCAAAGTCCAATTTGTATTCTCTTCTGGTATTTGTTAAGAATGCGACTCTTCAAAAATGAACAGTAAGTCAAGCACATCTCTCAATTTGACCTGAAGAAAAAACATTTAAATTTAATACTTTGACTTGCATTAATTTTTAAAAGTCACTAAAGATGAAATTCAAGCTTTAGCACAAGAAGAGTTTTCCCAAAAGAATGCTTAAGACTGATTTCTTTTAATGAAATCTCATCAATGCCATGCAGTAGTTGCTTAAAAAAAAAAAAAAAGAAAAGAAAAGAGAAAAGCAAAGCAAACTGTTAAAAGGCTGGATGCAACACACCAGAATAACTGTCGGGGCACTACTGAGAGAAATGCAGTCTGGAGAAAACAAGGCTGTAAGTTTCTGAAGAAGTGTAATTGCTTCTTTGGAACATTTTTTATCTTACATCCAAATTATATGAATTATTTTCAGTTCAAGTTACTTTCTATGAAGACAGCATATTTGAAAACGTCATAAACCATTTTGATTTCCCAAGACTTTACAAATGAGCTACTTGTGAAGAAACAAAAGCTTGACAGAAATAAGAAAAATAATGCTGAAAGGGGAAGCACTGGTACTCAGGGACGTGTCAGTCTAATAAGGACATGTGAATTGAGTTAGAATACTTCTGAAAGAGTGTAACTAATCAGAGGTTAATTTAAAACTAAAACTTGGTTCAGCCTAACATGTAGCATGTATGCCTTGTACAAATAGATAACAGAAATGTAAGGCATTGTAGTGCAGAAATGTAATTCCCTATGACCTGTTTATATGAGGTGGAATAGATTAAAATAGGCTTTTTTTTGGTACAGTTTGGTTCTTCTTAATTTTTGGGAGGAAAGCCCGATATATGTCACAATGTGATCCTAGAATGAGCCTTAAAAGTCACAAGTTGAGCTGAGACAAGATAACGCCTATTTAGTTAAGAATGATACGTGTTGCAACTTGGGGAGTTCCTTTCAACTGCCTTCAGCTTTAATTATAATACTCCATGTGTTAAGAATTTAAGAACAGTGAGAACACTTAAACTTGTGATAAAAATAAAAAAAGCTGATGATCCTGGACTTCCTCTGAAACAGAGACTTCATGAGGAGTTTGTAAATATCTAATAGATTCAATTTTCTAACACTTATGAAAGATTTAGCTTATGTAGAAAAGCAATAATGCAATAATAAACACTGAGGTTAATATAAACTTGAAAAATAAACCGTACTACTTCATAATCATGCAAATGTGTCTTTTGAGACAATCATTGCCATTTACAGACAATATAGCGCATGCAAAGTCTCTTTTATTGTGCAGTAAATACACATAAGAAAAAGTTAAGGGAGCGCATACAATTTTGAACATATTAATTTCATTTTCTTTCAAACTGTCTTTATGCTTTTTAAACAATTTAGAATTTATTAAGTCTGAACTGACTCAAACAAAACTAATACATAACTTGCAATTATTTAGTACTTAACATCAGCTTTAACATTCTGCTGTACTTACTCAGAAGAAACATTTTTAATTGCACCATTTATAATACATCGGAAAGGTTCCTTTCATGAACCTAAGTGAGATAAACTCTTGTGCTTATTTGGCAGACAGACTGTACGGGGTGGATATAAAAACAGCTATGCTGCATAATCCATCAATAGAAGTAAAATACTTTATGCAAGTTTATTGAAGGATGAGATTGCCTTGCACCGTCCAAATGACAAATTATCTTACATCATCACAATTCTGAATGCACACAAGTCCACATGACAGGATGTTTTCAGCAAACCATATGTAGAATGTTATTTTGCTATCACGTTAAGTTCTATATGGTTCTAACATACAATATGTACTTAATGAATCTATAAATGCAGGTCTAAAGTGGTGCATCGGGAGATGGAATTATCAGTTCTTGAATTCTATCACGGAATTTCATGCAAATAAAATTACTAGAGTTTTTTAGAGGATTTCGGAGATTATTTCCAAATCCCAACAAAAACTATTGCAAATAAGTTCAATGATTCACAGTCACTGCAGAAGGCTCCACATAAAGACTGATGGCAGGATTATGTATTGCACATGGAATACTCTACATAGTATCATCAGAAAAGTAGACATCAACAAGTGAAAAGGAAAATGCACGAGCAAACCAAAAGGAAAGCAAATCAACAACAATACAGTGAGCATGCTAGAGTAGCTTAACACCATCCAGAAAACACTATAAAGGTAAAATAAAAAATATCAAATAAAACAAATCAAACCCAAAAAATGTAGATACACAGAAGATGCACCAAGGAACAGAAAAAAGAAAAAGTCTTTGCAGAATAACAAAAATTAGACACATGCATAGAAATGAGGATTTGCGTTGTGATAGTAAGATACCAGTCTGAGGCCTAATTTACCTTCACTGTCTGACATGGCATGCTGGAAGTCATCCATGATGAAGGCTATATCTCGATCATAGCCTCGAGTCCGTGACTCCTCCCTCATATGTTGCTGGACCTCAGGTAATGAATGGCTTGATCCAAACTGGTCCCTGGTATCTGCAGATATTGGTGGCAAGGGTCCAGCTGCTGCTCTTGCCATTCCCATTGGCTGGCCAACGGGACTTAGTGGGCTCTCTTCCTCTGAGTTCTGCGCTACTATTGGGATCCTTCCCCTGCTTTGGCTAATAGGTAGACTGGTGGGTTTAGTTCTTCCAGAAGGTGCTGCATGACTAAAGGAAACATCTAGGGGTTCAGCTTCTTGAGCTTTCAGTCTTAAAGAAGAACTGGAAGAATCCCTTTTCAATGACAAATCAAGCCCGTAAACTGAGGAGGGTCTTGATGAGGGCCTAGATCTAGTGCCACTGCTATAAGACTTGTCTGCTTCGTCTTGTAATGCGGATCTCATTGTTGGACCTAGTGAAGTCCCAAGGCCTGCTCCAATGGATGAAGTCAGCGGTGGCCCCATATATTTCTGTTGGTCAGTGATGTTTTTTCTAAGGCCAAAAGTGATATCATCCTGAAGAAGCCTTGCCCTAGTAGTAATTCCCCCAAGTGTTGAAGTGCTAGAAGTCATATAGCTTGAATAATCAGGCTCAAGGTCTCTGCTTTCTTGGATCGGTGAAAATTTTGTTAGTTTGGGGTCTATCAAACCTTTCTTGTGTTTTGACTGCTTCTGGTAAAGGAGGGCTGCTGGGAGCTGCTTAGCAGCCTGTTTCTCAAGTGTGAGCCTACCTATGCTGTATTTCTCAGACTTCGGAAAATGCCTGTAGCTGCCCTCTGCATGGTAATACTGTGACAGGCCAGCCAGATGATCAAGACTTTCTGCACCTCTACGGAACTCTTGTTTTATTTGGTGTTTCAGAAGTTTGAGCTCATAAGGGTCCTCCATTGGGTCTTCATCAGCTTTAACATAGGAATGTAACCGAGAAGAAGTCTGCAGCGGTGCTAGGAAGTCTGTCACTTCTTGTGCTCTCCTGGCCTCAGCTGTGCGAAGCAGTCGATCTGTTTTGGTCAGATCTTTCTCATGGAGGCTAAAACTGGAACCAAGTGCTCCTGTTCCTTTAGTAAGTTCTCCTATATCGTCAATCAGCACATAATTTCGGGGTGTATGGTGGTGGTCTATATCTGCATAGAATGAATCTGCAGATATGCTTGATATAGGACTGCTTGCTATGCTGTTTCTCTCATCTAGTCCTAGCCTTAAGTCCAAGGTAGAGTATTTACTGCTCAGCTGGGAAACTGGATAATTATTGTCAGTTGAAACTGGTGCTATCATGAGAGGCTGATTGCGAATTACATCATAGTTTGTTGTTATCTTAGGCTCCAAATATAATGTAGTTTGTCTTGGCTTTGGCTGTATCACCATCATCTGTGATGGGAGTTGGTACGATGGCTGTTGAGAGGGTGGCTGTTGAGCCTGTGGAGTATAGGACATAGTAGCTCCTGTCTGGAAACCTGTCTGGGTCTGATAGGGTGACACCTGCTGGTGATACAACGGCTGCTGTTGTTGGTAATGTGATTGTTGTGTGAACTGAGTTGGTGCTTGAGTCGGTAGGGCAGGAGATGAATACTGATATTGAGCATATGGGCTTGTAGCAGGGGCAAACTGTGTTTCTGGCTGGGTTTGTGGTGGCATAAACTGGTTAAATTCTGTCTGGGGTGCAGTACGTGGTCTTTCCAAGCCATGCTGAGTTTCTATTCTGGTTGACCTGGTATTATTAACTTCACTGTCTGACATATAATCACGTTCTTCTGCTACTCCTTGGAGATAGGCACGCTCTCTCTTTTCTCTTTCTTTTAGTAAGGCTTCTTTCCTCCTATTAATGCCCATTTCCAAGTATCTCAGCTTGGCATCTATTTCTTTTTCCTCCTCATCTAGCTCTGCTTGCTTCTTCCTAAGCTTGGCTGATTCACGTTCGACCAGATCCAATTCCCTGTCTATATCCTGAAGAATTTTGGCTCTGGCCATCGTGTTGGTCCTACAAATCCTTCTACGTGAAACTGATCCCACAGAAGTATATGGTGACTGAGTTCCTGATGTTGCTTCCTCTGGAGGTGGGTTGGGCAGAGTCCTCTTCACCTTCTTTTGAGTGCCTGATGGAGTTATGCTTGAAGAGCCTTTTGTCTGTAACAGAAGAAACAAGACTAATCACTATTGTGGAGGCTTGATCACAAATTAATCACAGCTTTTAAAATTACTTTTCATTATATGGCTTTGTGTCTTAACCACATACTTTAATGAAGAGGAAACTTGTGGTATCTGTGAAGAAGCAGCAGAAAACAACAAGAAAAAACGCTGGCAGTCTGCTAAAAGTCAGGAAAATAAACAATCTCATGCAAAACAAGGGTGACATCACTAGGACGTTGTTTAGCCTAAGACTGAAAAATCTACTTTATGTTCTTGAAACTGAACTGACTGTAATTTAAAAGCTGGCTTTTTTATCTCCATATACTTATACATAAACATACACAATGCATGTGTGTGTGGGGGATGGGAATATATCTAGACCTATACACCTTCCTTTTATTTAACATTTAATAGAAAAAAATGTATAATTATATATATATATACATATTCATATATAAATATATGTATAATCTATACAATCAAATAGAAGTCTCTGAGCCAGACATTGAGCACATACTGAGCAGCTATAACTTTTACTGAAATCCAGCCACCAAAGCAGGACTTTCTGGTGCCAACACGCTTGGTAAAACAGGTAGTTCTTAGTCCACCTTGTAATTTTTTGTGTCACCTCTGCTGCTACAGATATATATTTTCAGGGAAGATTCTTGTGCTTTACAAAAGTGGTATGACCTTTCTTCAGTTCGCTGAAGACTTCCTTACATGAAATTCCACTTCCAAAGCTACAGTTTAAAACTTCAAAAAAGTTAAGCAGTATAAAAATACAGGAATGTAGTGCAGTCCAGACATCCAGACTTCCCCACAGTTAATGGGGAAGATCTAGGAGAAGTATCTACCTTATGCTGATGAATAATTTTTGGAGGTGCTTATCTCTTTTCATCAACTAGGAAATCAGGCAATGCAACTACTTAGATGCAATCTAAATCGCACCCTATATTACTATGGTTTTTGAAAGGGTCTTTTTAGTTTTGAAGTAAATTTAGGGTCCCACAAAATGTAGACACATTAAGAAGCAGGGCCTGAATGATTTTGAAATTGTACCCTATCCCCCGAATAGCTTCTTACAAATTTTGCCTTAGTAAAGGAAAAGGGATTGTTCTATACACAAACATGAAAAATAATCACCTCAGCCATTGCAGAATGCAGCCATGTTAACAGCAAAATATGGAAACACTTTAGCACAGTTTAATAAGGGAAGTAAAAAGAATGTTAACCAATTTGACTCTTCTGCCTCTGCAGGCAGGCACAACACTTCAGCAAACATTAGCTGTTATTAATTAAAAGTGAAATTTCTTCTGAAATAAATGCTACTTCACTCAGATAAGAAGTCAACAAGATTAATTTTAATTAGGATTTTAAAAATCACTGTTTTCTCTGTTTATACTAATATGCCATCAACAAATTGTAAAAGTTTTTAAAAAGTGTTGACAACCCTCTGCTGCTCCCCTGTTACCTAACCTTAGCAAATCACAATAATCAACACATCATTTGTCATGGATCTTTAAGGAAACATTTACTACTTTTTCAAGTGCCATTTAAGCTCTTTTCATCCTCTTCATCTAAATTCCATCAACTTTTGCATGTTTCAGATTTCAATAAATGCAATTTAATTTTGTTTTCAGCTTCCCGTGGCCATTTCCCAAACCCATGTTGTGCCAACAAATCAAAGAAACTAATTTTCTCTTGCTCAGTGTGTACTTACAATCAAAGACAAATTAATCATCTACAGTAGGTCTAGTTGGCTATTAATTTATATTGTAAATTCAGTCCAATATCACTCTTATTTCCCCCTCCCAAACTGAAATAGCAATCACAGATGGTGAAGCAGTCACAGATGGTCACTGGTATTGGGGAAGAGCTATTAATAACACACTCATTAAAAGGTCTATAATACTTTATGGAATTATTATTTTCAGATGACAGTTAAGTTGCTAAGGAATAAATCCCAGTGCCAGTTTTTTAAGGCATTTTATCGAAAAAAACCCACTCTGTTTTTACATCTTCATCTACATATGAGAAAGCTCAGATTAAGAGACGCTACAGGAAGATGTACCACTTGCTTTTCAAAAAGTATTGATAACATCTAGTTCTCAGCTGCTAATCTCACAAAAGGCAAGTCTTGATTATTTTTAGTTGATATTTACATTGTGATAAAAAAATAAATATGGTATTTTAGTACTGTCATAAATTTTTTTCTTCTTCCTAGATATTATCATCATCAGTTATGTTAGCAGGCTACCTGGGAACTGCTGTAATACGTTTAAGGGAAGTTCAACTGCAGTATTTTGGCAAATAACTTTAGAGTAGTCATTAAATTTAGTTTTTGCATTTCCTTTGAATTTGTAAATCAGCAAGGAAAAAAGACAAGCTAGGGCTGATCTTCATCAAATTCTAATCTCTTTATCACAAAGAATTGGGAGTGGAAAGGAGTAATTGTGCTTTTAGCCCTATCCCTCTATTTTAGGTCCCTGTAACACATTCATAATGTTACGGTCATTTTAGGTTTAAAGTATGCAAAGGAAAGATGGGGTAAAAACCTTCATGAGACTACTCTGGAGCCAAATTAAAAAACCCTATCAAATGCAGGCAGGCATTCTTAGGCCTTACAATTACTGTTTAAAGGTTACGTTAGATGTCAGACAGGTGACCGTAGCAAGCTCTCTGACTAACTAAGCCATGAAGTTTCCTACCATATTTTGTCAGTTTTTCCGTCTTCTTCATTCTAACCCATTTACTTCTAGCTATCAACTCTCACTCTCACTGATTTTTAAAAATCATTGTGTTTAGCAAACGGTCCCTAAAAATGCTCAATGTAAATCTCAAGAACTAGAAGTAAATTATTCTATTTCTTGTTTCATCACGACAACCCTATAAAAATTATAACTTTTTTGCTGACCCTTGTATATGGAGAGGATTTCACAGTACTCTGAGACATCCCTTCAGGAAGGACATAATGGCAATCAGATCTGTTTCTGGGGCAAACCTGACCTTGCTAAAATAAGTCCAAAGCTTATGCTAGAGATAAAGCCACAGCCGTGTTCTCCCCAATGCTACAGATTGAAAAATTGAGGAAGAAACAATCCTCCCCCTCCCCAACCAATTTTTAACCTTAATGATGTTTTGATAATAAAGATAGGAGAAGAATGCACTCCTCAATCTTGCAGTTCAATGACAAGATAACATCACAGTGTGGAACTCGAAACACTGAGCTGAAGGTTGCATGCAGATTTAACAAAACCTTCCTTTTCTGCCTTGCCAATACACATTAGCCTTGATGTGCTTTATCTCCTGAGTTTTAATTTTTAGAGGTTGTCTGGACAAAGCTTTGTGAACCCTGTAAAATGGTGTGGTGACTTTGGAATAATGCCTTTGAGATGACCATCCTATTCCTTGTGAATCTTTGTGAAGACTTTTTTCTACCTATTTTTGTCTCCTCCAATTTGATGGCATTGCTGACAAGGCCTGCAAGATTCGGACCCACTGCAACAATCAGTCAAGTACTAGGAAATATTATGTTCCACTGCCTTTTATCTGTTTTAAAGAGACAGTTTCCTTTGGGGGACTGAATGGCTCCAGAGATACATAGTGAATTTCTACATCTAAACAGTGTGTTTGTTTCTACTTATTCAATCTTTCTCCTCAACTGAATTTATCTGAATATGATATAGTGCTGTTCTCACATCCTCCTCTCTTGCTGTTCATCTAGCTGTGCTTGGATATTAGCTTCATTTCTCAAAGAACTGAGCACTTGACCAGACAACTCTTACACACTTCTTGCATATTTTAGATTTTAGTGGCAAATATGTAACCCCTCATTATTTATTGTTTTTTTAACATTTTCTGTGACCAGAACACAAACAGACTTAAACTTCTTCTTCTGTCCTCTTCAGAGCTTACAAAATAGACTCGTATTTGTATATATTTTTTTTTGGCACAAGCAGGGACAAATCCTGCAAATAATGTATACAGTATGTATATTTATATGCATACACATGAATGAATTACAGTTGTCATGACAGCATCCTTATTAGAGTTTGCCACTACTAGATTTTCTATGCAGTAGACACAGTGATGTTAGACTACCTACAATCTGTGATGCTATGAAAAAGCAAAGATAAAGTGTGTCATAACTGAAGCGACTCAGTTGCCACAGTCCTCTGAAGACTCAAGAGTATGGTAGAAAGCCTGTTCTACACTCTAGAGGAAGAAAACCTTACTCTTTGCAGGGTAAGGTTTCCTGAAGTGTCTGATGTCGACTTGCGACAGATTTGAAATGTCAGCAGAAAGTTGGCTGTACCCTGATTATCAGAAAAACAATGCAAATCATATTTTTTGTCTTCAAACAAGGACTATGCAGACAATAAGCTTGCCAAAAAACTCACGGCTAGCAGCAGTTCGAGAGATGCACGCTGATATGTTAAATGAATTACTGGGAACAAATCATTTGTATCTAGAAAACAGTCAAGCAGTGGAAGGACAGAAATTACTCATTCTGAGAAGAAGTCACTGTACATGGGGACCAATGCAGGTTACTGAAGGCAGAGATGGTGTGGAAGGCAAAGCCTATGCTGTAGCTCCCTCTGTTCCAGCGCTTTCATCTGGGATTTTTCTCGTGTCAAAAACCTCCCCAAATGCAACCCTTCTAAACACTCAAAACTCACAGTAAAAGCTGCAATTGTAATGAAGCCTTATAAAAGGCCTTGTATGTGTTATGCAGCATTACTGTATGTGCTCTTCACCATTAGAAATGCATCAGTGAGAACAGTTAGAAATTTTGGCAAGTCATTATTTTAAACATTCACTTTACTTCCAAGAATCTATGAAAATCAGTTATCACTCACTAAGGACCTTTTAGTAATTTAACAGTATGTTTAAAACTGCTTGTAAATGAAACCTAATTCCCAAAGATCTTAGAAGAATACGCTAATATTGGATTATATCATTGTAAGTATGGAATCCTTAGCTTCATCTTCTTGTAGGATGCAGACAGAGATATTAGACAATGTTTTGTAGCTTGTCCTGTGTAAAGAAATAGTTTCTTGTGTAAGTTTTTGTGAACCCTTCTGGACTTAATATCTATTAAGTGGTAACCACTGACAAGAGGGGATGAGCTTTGTTACCCCTTGGTAACAAACATTAGGGCAAGAACATTGAAAAACTTCCCTCCACTGACTAAGACTGACAGGGGATTACTTTTATGGGATGAAGAACCAGAGTGTGGGAACTCACCTCTGAAGCCAACAGGAAAAGTGAAGCAGATGAATTGTGCATGGTAAGGAAAATATATTACAACATGTATTTATAAAAGATAGTCTCAGCAGCAGTGCTGAGAATGGAGTAATACATACTATGGACAAATTCTAACAATCAGTAAAAACCTATCAGCCAACCTGTACCACCTTGCCTTGTGTGTCATTGCTAGCAAGGGGAGTGGAAGATGAATTTCATGAGCTGAATTTGGCCTTCTGTATGGGAGGGAAATTTCCTACTTCATGAGAAATATACTGGAGCTTTCCTTTAATGTAACTTTTGCCTTTTTCATTTCTGCAAGTATTTTGCTCTGGGGACTGAGCAGTCAGGCAGAAAACTAGTTTCTATATCACTACACAGCAGCACTGAGATGCCAGTAAGTCTGATTTTCTCAGGGTTTTTATTTTTTTCCCCACTCCTTTGCAGCCTCTGTAAAGACAAATTTCTCTTCTGTTAAAGCCAATATAAAATATTTAGTCCGTTCTAAAACAATAACCATTTTTCAGAGTTTTTTTGCTTTCATTCGTGCCAGTCAGAGTCACTCATTCCTCAGACGGCACTTCTGTACCTTCCATCCTCTTTCTTCTTTCATTTTCTCTGTGAAATTGTTTGAAATTGCCATTTTCACTTCAATGCAAGGAGAACAGCACAGTGCACTTAACAGCTGACATGAGGTATCAACTTCTTTCCTCAGTTAAACACATAAAAGGCCATATGCTTCTTTTGATCTCGGGGGGAGAAGGGAGAAATTCAATGCAAATTTGATATGCAAACGACGGACAGATGTGGCCCTTACACAGTGACTTTCAAAGGCATCTAAACTTACATTTCATCTACTTTATGTAAGTAGGCATAATAGTTGTTCTCAGTCATTCGCATAGAAGAGGTATTTGTGATTCATTTGGAACAGGACTGACAACTTCTGCTTATAAGGGCAATGGGGCAACTCTCTCCTCAATTTATATTGGTAAAAATGAGGAAAAGCAGTTTAAAATAGTAGAAATACATCAGATGAAAATCAGTTTGTGAGAAGAATGAAATTCAGTGTTTTGAAACTTTGATTTTAAATAATGTAACTGGAACAATACTCCATACGTGTGGATTTAACTGATTTGAGACGACATATATATTATTCACAAGCTTATGTTTTCATTTCCTCAGCTTACATCTACAAACACCATCTATAATGTTTGCTTTTTCAGCTAACTGAAGACATATCACTGTCTTTACCCATTTCCTTCAGCACCATTCAATACTGTTTGTGAATGAGTTTCTGCCATAGCTTAAGCCTTATACAAAAGGAAACATTTCTGGCTACACCATACAGAAACATTATCTTCAAAATTCACCTGAAAACAATTATTTTCTTTTAAATTCTTTGGGGTTTTTTTGCCTCTGTTATTTGCTATTTATCTTTGTAACATATTACTTATCTTTGCAAAGTGTTCTGGGATACAAGCTTATATAAGAGATTCACGGTCCAATTATATTAAATGTATATATAATTACACGTATCTCAGTTACTGTACAACAGGGAAAATATTGAGTCAGACAATGGTCATCTGTCAAATCAACAAAAAGAGTCAACTTGTCAGAGTTAAGCACTGCTTCTGCATTGAAATCTCTGTACCAAATGGGCTCAATATTTTTCTCACTATTCAATCTCTGAAACAGAAAACAAGGGGAAAACACGGAAAAGGAAAGGGAAATGGGAAGGGAGAGGAGGAAGGAAAAAACCCATCCTCAAAACAGAAGAACACGGTCAGAATTTCTTCTGCCAAAGACAAATACAGATTTCATACTTTGCTATACCGTATGCTGAGCTGCATCAAAAGAAGCATGGCCAGCAGGTTGAGGGAGATGATTCTGCCCCTCTACTCCAATCTGGTGAGACCCCACCTGGAGTATTGTGTGCAGCTCTGGAGTCCTCAGCATAAGAAGGACATAGACTGGTTGGATTGAGTCCAGAGGAGGGCCACAAAGATGATCAGAGGGCTGGAGCACCTCTGCTATGAAGACAGGATGAGAGAGTTGGGGTTGTTCAGCCTCGAGAAGAGAAGGCTCCAGGGAGACCTTAGTGCAGCCTTTCAGTACTTAAAGGGCACTTATAAGAAAGATCGGGACAGAATTTTCAGCAGGGCCTATAGCAATAGGATAAGGTGTAATGGTTTTAAACTAAAAGAGGGTAGATTCAGGCTAGATATAAGGAAGAATTTTTTTACAATGAGGGTAGTGAAATAGTGGCATAGATTGCCCCAAGAGGTGGTAGTTATCCCTGGAAACATTCAAGGTCAGGTTGGACCTGGCTCTGAGCAACCTGATCTAGTTGATGTCCTTGCTTATTGCAAGGGAGGTTGCAGTACAGAATCACAGAATTGCCTAGGTTGAAAGAAACCTTTAAGATCATCTAGTCCAACCATTAAGAAAAAACAAAAAACAAAACACCAAACAAAACACACACAACACTAAAACATATTCCCAAGCACCATGTCATTTCGTCTTTTGAATATCTCCAGGGATGGTGCCTCAACCACTTCCCTGGGCAGCCCATTCCAATGCTTGATAACCCTTTCAGTGAAGAAATTTTTCCTAATATCCAACATGAACCTCCCCTGGTGCAACTTGAGGCCAGTTCCTCTTGTCCTATTGCCTGTAACTTGGGAGAAGAGATCTACCCCTGCCTCTCTACAGCCTCCTTTCAGGGAGCTGTAGAGAGCGATAAGGTCTCCCCTCAGCCTCCTCTTCTCTAGACTGAACAACCCCAGCTCCCTCAGCCTCTCCTCATAAGACTTACTCTCCAGACCCCTCACCAGATTTCTTGCCCTTCTCTGGACCTGCTCCAGCCAAGTACAGGGGGACAATCTCCTCTCAGGTCCTACTCACCACACTGTTCCTGATACAGGCCAGGATACTGTTGGCCTTCTTGGCCACCTGGGCACACTGCTGGCTCATGTTCAGCCGACAGTCGACCAACACCCCCAGGTCCTTTTCTGCCAGGCAGCTCTCCAGCCACTCTGCCCCAAGCCTGTAGCGCTGCATGGGGTTGTTATGACCCAAGTGCAGGACCTGGCACTTGGCCTTATTGAAACTGATCCTGTTGATCTCAGCCCATCGCTCCAGCCTGTCCAGATCCCTCCGCAAAGCCCTTCTACCCTCCAGCAGGTTGACACTCCCACCCAACTCAGTGTCGTCCTCAAATTTACTGAGGGTGCGCTCGATCCCCTCATCCAGATCATTTATAAAGATGTTAAAGAGAACCGGCCCCAGTACTGAGCCCTGTGGAACACCACTCATGACCAGCCGCCAACTGGCTATGTAGGCAATACCTACTCATACTTACTAAATCTTTGTCTTTATATGCTTTGAACTAAAATATGTAAATATTCTTAAGTATTTCATTGATATATCAGTATATTAAAAATTACCACAGGAGTTCACAGAAAGATAATACTATTCAACTACTGCTACAATACTGTGGTTTTAGTATCAACTGAAGTTAGTACTGTGAGTGCTATAATACTATAGCCCTAGTCCAGGAATGAACCCTGAATCTGATAAAAAATTAATAATAAATTCTCCTGTCTGTGAATTATAATCCCATTTGTAAATTACTCGTGGATTTTAAGAAGATACTTCAATTTTTGTTTAAAAAAAAAGGATCCAAATGAATGGATTTATCTAAATAATATCTTCGTCATGACTCATGAAAATTTCTGAAGAGTAGGTTTCTGTAGCATATTCTGCTTTTAGCAACCCAAAAGATTATGAAATAAATAACAAAACAGAGGATAAGGTATATGGAACTCTATGTACTGCACAACAGTAAGTTGAACAAGAGAAAGATTCAATATCTGGAGAAACACTAACAGCAAAGCTAGAATTGCTATGAGGTAGGTGTTTAACAAGATTAAGACAAAATCTGTAGATTCATGGTGACTATGTACCATGCTATAACATAGTATAGTACACTATAACATAATTAATACTTCTTAATCAATCATCATTTCTTTCCTCCCCCTATTGTTTCACTGACAGTCTAAGAGGTATTTTACATAAATACAGCACTGTAGATATTCAGAACTTCTCAGCCTAACCTGTCGAAAGTTATCAAATGTTCTATGAAGTGGATGGGCCATTTGATGCCTGTGCTAGGTGAAGATACAAATATTGTTTGCACATGATGTGCTCTATCTCCAGCACAGGCTGGTTTTGGACTTAACTAATGACACTGAACTGTACCTCAGTAATATGTTCTGACATGGAGGTGATGTGACTCTGCCATTGGCAATTCAAAACAGCTACATTAAAGGCTATTGTACAAAAGTAATAATTTTTAGCTTCAGGATTCATTGATTGCAAACCTATATGTGGCAATAGAAAAAGAAATCAGTCAGTTTCATATTGGTGTGATGAAGTCTTTGGAATAAATCTTTTTGCACATAATGCAAAATCCTTAATGCCATCCTTAGCATGGGTTAATTCACTCACAGCAATTAATAATACAGTGTTTCTCATCATGTAACACACAAATCATTATATGTCATTCCTCTCAGTCAGAATAACAGATTTTATTTGAAATTCAGATCTCATCTACGGAAAATTTTACTGGACTATAAAGAGCCTTTTCCCAGTCAACAAGAACATACTCTAAATTCTCTTCCTTTGGACCCTAACTGAGAATCCTGGCCAGCAAATACTGGTGAGAAAAATTCAGAACAGTTTATACTTATCAGTAGGATATGCATATGCTGAATTAACACCATCTGTTTTCAACTGATATCAGACTACTTTGCAATCTTTCAGCTACAATTAAAAAAAAAAAAAAACCAACACCAAAACCCCCTCTATCTCTGAAAGAAAGAAAATATTAATCTTGTTTTACAGGAAAAAAACCAACAACCAACCAAACAAAAAAGGTGTGAGAAAATCTTGGCTTTTCCTGCCTCTTCTTCACTACTGACTTCCTCCAAAGAACAGTAGCTGATGAGACTCCACAAGCTGTGCCGCAGCCCTTGTTTATTTGCAAGAGTGAGGATTCATCTGCCCAAACGCAGACATAATGTACAGAGCTAATCTGAGCTAGTCCTCCAGACTACTGAACTGAAAGTGCAATTTTTCTTCAGCTCACTCCAGAATCACACCTGTTCCTCTCACTGACTGTAGAACCAGCCACACGTAACACAGATGTCACCTGTAAATGTCTCAAGGCAGGGGAGGTCAGTCTCACTCCCAGCAACTGCAGCAGACTGAATTCTTGCTTTTGGCTTCTCATGTGGGATCTGTTTTGTAGCAGAGTTTTAATCCTTTTCCCTGTGCAGGAGTATTGCCACCTCTGCAGTTCTTCAAAAATGACACCTCTCCTTGGCAATCAAAGGCTCTGAGCTTGGCTCAGTGTGATCATTCAGGCAGTATTTATTTTATTCTGCTCTCATGATGCTTTACTTCCCTGGTCTAAGATTAAAGGTGGTAGAGTGCGTAGAACCCTGATTAATCACTTTCTCTAAAATAATGTCCATGCTGGGGAAAATTGGCCATGTGATTCCTGCTGTAATGCATAGATTAGACAAACTCACCAAGTGCCCAACCACCTAATTCAGGCCTTTCTATAAGCAGCACAACTAAGCCTTCTCTTCGGCTTTTCTGTTCAGCCCCAAATTCACCCATATTTCTGTGCACCTGCAGAATAGCCTGCATCAAATTTGTTTCCCCCTCTATCCATAACTGCCTTAAAATTTACCAATGCAACACATTCTATTGTAGACAAACATACTTCTTACTCTGCTTTGGTACCATGTATAGCTCTGTAAGGCTTATCAAGTCCTGCAAGGACAATAGCCCTTCATGATGGTTACACAGTTGTCAAAATGCCAGTATTATGCGCTATTAGAATAGAACAGAAATAAAAGGCAGAACAGAAACAAAAGGAGGTTTGTGGAACTCTCCTGGGTTGCTGATGCCCAGTTTCCATCCTTCACTCCATTTCAACAACTCACCAGCTTTCTGGTCTGCAGCAAATTCTGCATAATCCCCTCTGCCTCAGGTTGACAAGCTGCTTTCTCCATCAGCTCAGGTTGTGAGTCCATTCCTCTCTCCCGCAGTTTCCCTGTGTCTCCCTGAAACTTCCTTCTGCCTGAAATTTATTTATTTCCCCTCTCCCTCCACTCCTCTTTGTTTGAAGCACAAGAAATCCCCCTAAAGCAGGCTCAGTTGCTCCCAGGGCAGGAGCAATCTCTCTCTCTCCCCAGAAGCTTTCAGCCAACCCAATCCTCACCCTTTTTAAAGGAATGTGACTGAACTTGACAACAAACACAGAATAGATCGTCTGCCACAGATGGCTAAACTTATGAAGTGTGAAAACCACTCACAGTATGTCCAGATTTTCTATTACACTTTTTCTACAGCAAGAATGTGTACTAGCCAGACCTCACAAAACCCCATATTCCCATTCTTATTATCATATACGAATGGCATTTCCAGTTAGATATAAACCCATTTCTAAGTGACACAAGTTAAATAAAACCAAATAACCCCTCCTCCCGCCCCAGACCTTGAAAGAGTCAACTTTTCAGAGAAGGCATTAATACTTGAATAAACACATACAGAAATTTTCTATACTGATACAAACAGAACCTGTTCTCACAGAAGAAGAATAGCTTTCACTATGTTATCTGTTTAAATTTATACCTCTTTTTTTTTTCATGCCTTTAAAAGGCATGAAATAATTTTTTTTCAAAATTTACTTTTTTTTTTTTTTCATGTTTTTCTTGGATATTTATTCTAAAGTCTGATGATGTTATACCAGATTTAATCCATGGAGCTGGGAAAGTGAAGTGGCAAATGTCTCATCATTTCAGAGTATTTAAAACCAGACTGGAGATCAACACCAGCTCTTCACCAAAGAAATCCAGCCAACGCACTCAACTCAGTCTTGATTAGGAAAACTGTGAATAAAACTGGGAGGAAGTCTTGATTTTTAGAAGAACATCCATCTTTTCTTTTTAAGTATAAATGGATATATTTTTTATACTTGATTGTTTTGGCAATTATTAAATATGGTTTATATGACTAACACTGAAATCTAGATTCATTTTTAGAAGAGGAAGTGTTTCACTCCTGGATAAATTCAATCAGATGACAGCCTTGCAGGCAATGTGATATTTAATCAAACTGTGTAGGGCTGGGGAAGAAGCAAGCAGTAACCTTTAATGAATTTTATACCTACTATTTTAATAGCAATTATACTATTTTTGAATCATGACCTTCCTCTTCCCATTTCTGCTTACTTTGACAAGCAGGACAGGAAGATAGAAATTTGGCAAGCTTACTTTTAAACACTAATGAAGTTAAAAATAAGAAAAGGCAGCAGAAAAACAGAAGTTAATATGAAAGATGTGCCATTTGCAGTTTCAAAACCTACATTTGTGTCAAAAAAAAAAAAGGAGAAACAGAACTTAAACCAACTGCGATGCTTCAAGACACTACATAAAAATGAAAATTCTTACGTTTGACCTGGAATCTAGGATATACTTTCACTATAGGTACAAAGGAAAAAGGTTCTTTTTTCTCCCTTATTTTCAGAGCCCGTATTATTTCTGTTCCAAACCATTCTTTGTCCATCACTGCCCACAGGTCAAAATAAATCTAAATAAAAAATAGCTGTACTTGATTACATGTATATGGCCTATACCACTTACCCTAAACATGCAGTGCACTGTGAATTTTACTATAGAAGTACAGAAAATTAACAGTAAAATATGTTTACAAGATGAATACACATTTGGGTTGGTTCTCTGTTGGTTTTGTGTGCTGCTCTCACTGTTTTAACATTTCCAGTGACACTAATGAGTCTGAAGGTAATCTTACAGAGTAAACCCAGTAAACCAGCAGTTGAACTACCATCCCTGGAGGTATTTAAAAGATGTGTAGATGTGGTGCTGAGGAGTATGATTCAGTAGTAACTTGGCAATTCTAGGTTAGTGATTGGATCTGGTGATCTTAAAGGTCTTTTCCAACCAAAATGATTCTATGATTCTGTTTATGGTTTCAAAGCAGAAACGTGTGCAAGTGTGATTCATCAAAGATGTACTCCCTAAAGACTTAAAAACGCAAAAGAGACTAATGGTTTTTAGCTGGTGAGGATGTCAGAAGAAAATTTTGCAATACACATCTCCAACACACCAGTTTAAGAAAACAGTATTGCACAAAACAAAAATAGTGAAGGTTTTACACTATCAGGATAAACAAGACATGAACACTTGTTAGTTAATATTTACTCAGAAAAGGGTATGAAAGTACATGAGCATGAAAAGGGTTCTTCTAAAATGCTACTAAAGCATGATCAAGAAAGAAAGAACTTCAGCTAGGTTTATGAAATTCAGATGGGGATGCACCCTGACATCCCCAAGGTAAGAACCACCCTGGAAAGAGGCCTTAGATTTTTGAAAACACCGAGTCAAAGGATGGAAATACAAGAAGCACAGACTTTAAGCAGCTGATTTCTGAAAGTCACCTTGCAGTTACAGGCCATAATGGTATGTTTAGTACTATTGAAGAGGTGAGGACTGCGTACCTGAAACACTAAATACCTGGATATCTGCCAGTGTTTGATATACAAGAACAGTTTTGGTCATTAGTTCACCTATATAAAATCTATAGGGGCAGAGTCTTTGTTTCATTTTTTCTCATTTCTAGATAAATCTGGTTTTGTGCAAGTCCCAAGATGACTAGCTTTCAAGACCACTGAGATCCAAATGACAAACAATAAAATTATTTTTATTTCATCTTTTGCAAATTATGAATAGTTTTGGTATTTACTTAAGGCAACCAAAGCAATATCATTTAGCTGAAATATTTTGACCCGGCACCAGAGTTAATCTTAAAAGGTGTCAGGCTGATTAGCCATTAATTTATTTGCCTCTAAGCTAAGATTGACAAAAGGTTATTGTTTAGCATCAATCATGCACTGATTTTAGAGCCTTGGACAGACCAGCATAGAGATCATCAAGCCATCTCCCGTGATGAAAATTGCTATTATTTAATTTTGAGGTCATCAAGTCAGGAACCTAAATGCTTTTTACTTCATTTTCAGATGATGGCATTTATGTTCATAGACCTTTGATAAGTCCATAAATAAAAGCAAAGAACCTGTCTGTAAGTATTACAGAACTTGTACTACTTAGAGAGGCAGCTGTTTGTATTTCAGCTGGAAATATGAAATACTTTAATGTTTAGATCTCTCTTCTGGTATCTGAAGGTCCAGTAATCATTCTTGTACATCACTGTATGTATAGCAGACAGGAGCCAGGATGGCTGAATAGTGCTGAAGATTATCTTGACTGACGAATCATTGATGGCATTTACCTCAGCATGCATTATCTACGAGCTCTCTGTGCAATTCCTTATCATGTTGTTTGAACATCAATTTACAAATAAACACTAAGTACTAAGGTAATGATGAAACATTTTCCTTTATCTGCTCTGTTCACTTTCTGGAAAACATTAAATGAGTTTGTATCTGACCATAGCCAACATCTTTAATTTACACTGCTTTTCTGCCAAAGTATTGATTCCTTCTTATAGCATTTTACAAATTATATATTCATGAAATATAACTACAATGCTGTAATATAATAATTTCAGAGCTGTAAGATGACAAAGAATTAGAAAATGGAATGCATATCGAATATATTTCAGCAAAAAGTAACACAAGAAGAACAACTTTTTTTTTTTTAAATTCTAGAACCTAGATCTACGTCAGAGTAAAAGATCAACCTGTTTCATTCAAAAGAAATTTTCTTAACACCTACATCATGAAGTCCCAACACCAAACATTCTTCCTATGCAGCAGTTCTGAAAGAACACTGGAAAAGCACTGCACCACTTTATATATAAATTATATGGGCCATATACATGAGGAATACACTCCATATCTTGTGAAAAATCATGTGTTTATATGTAAAAAGTATGTGATTTTTTTGTGCATAATTCTCTATTTGACCCCAGGAAGGGTAAGCACCCTTCCCATGGTTAACACTTTGGAAACATACAATATGCAGACTTCCTATATGAACTGAAAGAACAAGTTCAGAAAAAAAAACAGTACTCTGTCCCAACACTTTCCTTAAAGCACTGAATATTTTCTAAGATATAATAAACATGTATATTTTCAATTCTGTCTTCAGACAAAAAAAAATACATTTTTTAAAGAAAATGTGCTGTCTTTAATAGGTAGCATTAAGTAAACATTTAAAAGAAATATTGTGTTAGCTTTCTAGGGGTAAGCCAAGTTCTATTACAGAGGACAACGTATAACCTTAGAAGTTGACTATTTCATCCTTTCTGAAAATACATGAATTGGTCACTGTCATGGAGAAACAGCTGAATTAGGTGGACCTCAATCTGAAATTGTGTTGCAAATCCTATTCTCACAAAACTACTCTCTGATTGTTGAAATGCATGTGAAAAAACAAAAAACAACAAGTATCTGAAAATCTTCAACTTGTTCTTCAGTCTATTCTTTCTGTATGACCCACACAGGAGAAACTGTAAAACATGGATTTCAATTTGTTCTTTCTCAGTTCTCCACTAAATTTCCAAACTATGTTCAAACTCCAAATATTCTGAATTGCAGGAAAATATTTCCAACACATTTCTTTAAAAATTTTTGAAGTTTAAAAGTAAATTATTAGTAATACTATAACTTTCAGCATAAAAGTCACAAGTGATGACAATGATTTTCAGACAGATGATCAAGAATATGCTGGTATTTTAAAGCATTTACATGTTTCTCCCCAGTACATAATTACCAGGTGTTTAGCATAATGAAATTTAAGCATACTATATTTCAAATTTCTGTGCTTTGTGAGCAGAAAAACGTTCTTGTTCCACCTTGTTTCTTAATTTATTGCTCATTCTGGTCTCCTGTCTAACATAATGTATCAATATGGGTAAGATACACGTCAAAGTAAGTTACTGGAGAAAGATAAAACCAGCATCGCAAATCTGATGCAAACTGAGACTTCTACAGTCTCAGCTATTCTATTAATAACTCCAGTTCAATACACACATTCAGAGCTATTCTATGTATCGAACTCCTTCTGGGCTTTGAAGCAAATGGAGCTGATTATCATCGTCTGTCACTTCCCACCATTTACTTCATTGACTATTCTCAATACTTCCAGAACAAGTCAGACAATTGGAAATTCTTCTCCATTAATAATTTTTTTTTTTTCCTGAAAATATTTCCAGTAGGATCAGAAGTAAAGGAAAAAACAAACCATGCCTGTTTGTTTGGGGCTTTTTTGGTAAAAATATAGATGGGAAAAAACGTGTTTCAGGAGAATCGCTGTCTATTTTTTCAGCTTGTCAGCTGCCAGGGCCTCATTTTCACTTTCTCTCCCAAGGCAGCTGGCAAACTATCACTTTTTCCCCCCTCCGTTACAGTATATATCTTCATTCTTTTTTCCTGTGCAAACTTGAACTTCTCCAATGCAAATTTCAGATTTAAAGGATATTTTCTAATAGAACATTTCCAGTGGAACTATCTATTTTAATCGTTTAAATGAAGAGCCTTCCTCCCTGTTCCCCACATTCCATCTGTTTGGGGCCTCCATTTTTTATAACAAACAGAACTGAGAAATTTTGGTTTAAATAGAGTGCAAAAAAGCCTCTACATACTGGAAACAGTGGAATAATCAGTTCAGAGGAAAAAAAATCATTCTATTATCTTCAAAGCATGGTCCACATCTCACTGAATTAACAGACTGTACCATTAACTTCAGAGAATTTTATATGAGTTAATGTCTTCTACAACAACCCCTGAAATATAAGCCCAAGCATCTATGGCTTTAAAAGTCAGTGGAAATACTCCGCTCCAAACTTAAGCCGTCATAATAACTCACAAAGGGTTCAGTGCCAATGCTGATTTAAAGTTATTTCCTTCTCTTCTACTAGTCCACACTTCTCTTTCTGCATCCTTGGTACACTAGAATAAGCTGGTAAACTGGAGCAGGCACAATTTTGCTGCTGAAACCAGTATGTAGATTAACGGGGAAGTAAGTCTAGTATTGCTAAGAAACAGTTAATGTGCATTATCTTGCATAAAGTGCAACATTAATGAAAGACTTCTAGTTCTTCAACTTCTTTAAAGCCTGTTTACATTTTTCTACTATTAGGAGTTTTATGAAAAGCTGGACACCTCTCAGTTTTCATGGGCCCACGTCTCTTCTCCTTTTCCCACATTTAATTTCACTCTATCGTCTTTGGACGTTTCTTTTTGAGCTTGACCCATTTGACGGCAGTTCTCTCTTCTTTTCTGCTAACTTTCCCATCCTTGATAGTTAAGGTGGCAATTTGGCTGACTGAAGTGAATATTAATGAACTAAAAGATTCATGAAGCCAGTAATCATGCTTTAAAGTAATGACTCCATAGTGAAAATACAGAAGAGAAGTGACATGAAGAAACATAAAAAGGAGAAATGAAAATGTATGGTATCTTCTAACAAGCATTGCTCCCCTGTTCCTTGGATATGGTATTTATGGATTATAAACAAAATTTTCTATTTCAACAGGATTTCAAAGTCAGATCTTCATGTGAACACAAAATTATTTGCTTAAACATACTATAAGCACTCAATACTAAGTAAAACATTAGTATTTCCTCAAGACCAGAGGTCATACACCTCAAGAATCTTGAAGAATTTCTAAAACAAAGTAGAAATAGGATTAAAAACTATTCTAGTCCCAGATTCACTCTTCTGCAAGAAAATCTATAGTTATTTTAATATAGTCATTTTCTTAAATATTATTTTTAAAAAATCTTCTAAAATATAGGAAAAGACTCCAACACTGAGATTCTAAAAATCATATTCAAAGAAATTCCAAAGAGCCAAATTGATTTTGGGATGGTGCTGCAACTTAGAAGTGTTTTGTCAGTGCTCCATCATCATCCTTGAATTGTAGCTTCTTTTATTTTGTACAAAACCTGAAAATATCTTTTATGTTGTATTTTTGAAGGAAATCTCTCATAGAAATGCTTTACAGAATACTCTCACTGGATTTTGGGGATCTTTATTTCCAAGCCCTGTTACCCACAACGTGGGAACGAAAGCAGCATTTTCTACTCTCTCAGTTGAAAATCTCAAATACATTTTTAATAGATTTTCTCTGTAATGATGTCAGACACTGAGGAGTTAGTATCTCAGGATTTATATATCCCTTATGCATTATGCCTATAAACAGACACTAGTTTTTATAATGAAAGGATGGTTTCTCAAAACTTCAGTGCATTAAAAAAAAAATCTAGAAAAAAAGAAAGAGGGTTTAGAATAAAAAAAAAGTATCCAGCAATTTCCCATATTACTCTAACCTAATTACTGGGTTTGGGAGCTTAATGGGGGGCATAGGGTAGCGTTTCCTGAACTGTTCTGTATATTTCTTTATAAAGCTGCACAGGAAGTGCTTGAGGGACATAATTTGCTTCTGAAGCGAAGCAGTACAGCAGTCTGAGTGTCACTGCACTCGAGTTAATGAGAACAACAATGCTAACTAGAAGAGCAGGACTCAAATGGGAGAGGTTACCATTGTCTTCCCATCCTGTTTTATAGCCACCCAAAGCATTAAAAACCTTGGCTAGAGACCTCATTGTAAGGCCAGTAAGATGGACACGGCTTGAAAAGAATGGACGTTCTATGAAGAGAGGCTAACGGAACTGGGCTTCTTGAACTTGAAAAAACAGCTAATTGCCATCTTCAGCTCTCAAATGCAGCACTACTGAAAGCCAAACTCAGACTCTTCTAAGAGATGCACAGTGAAGGACAAAAGGCACAAGTTGCAGAAGAATTAAGCATTCTTCACCATGAGACCAGTCCCAGAACAGGATGCCCAGAGAGATGGTGAAATCTCCATCCTTGGAGATTTTCAAAATTCAACTTGTCGAGTCCTCTAATCATCTGGCCTAACTTAGAATTTAGCCCAGCTCTGAGGTGGAGTTGGGAATACATGACCTCCACATAACATTCCCTGCACAATCTGTTGGTGATCCTTTTCTCAGTCGCTGTGATGCCTAAGGAGTTTAGCTAGTTAATATTTGCAAAAACATAATACAACCATGAACATCCTGATGGATTTACTGCCAAGATGCTGTGGAAGGTGTGAAAAAGTAGAAACTGCAGTATTTATTTTTATTAAATAAAAGCTTCAATGTAGGCAAGAATGTTCCATAACTGCACTGTCACTGAGATGAAAAATACTGTTAGTCATGTTTGCAAAATACCCTCCAGAGAAGCCATTTGCCTTTATATATATATATATATATATAAAGTAAGAATGTTACTTTTATAACATTGTCAAAACTTTTTTGTTTTCTTTGGTGAGCTCTTGGGCTAAATGATGGGAAAAAAAAAAAAAAGTAAAAAAATGGGTTCCTTTGCCTGGGTTATGCTTCTCTCAGACAAGCAATGTTCAAACAGGCTTTAAGAACATAAGGACTTAGAGCAGCCTACACTACTGCTGTCAAAAGAATGACTCGTACTGCCTAAAGAAATATCTGGAGGCATTACTATAAAACTCTCTATAATACTATATCACTGATCAAATGACAAACTCACAGATTCCTTTCCATTCCTCCTAGAAGGCCATGGCATTTTGGCTGTGGATTATACCTTTGGTATCATAAATGAAGTTTCAATATCATGTGATTAACCTGGACAGTAACATTTCTAAAAAAGACAGTCATTGGTTCCAACTTTAACTCAGACAAGAAGCATAATTTTTTTTCACTGTTACCCTCCTACGTCATACATATACACAGCAATAACACAACTATTAAGGAGGTTACAGAAAATGCGCTCCACAACCTTGTGAAGTATATAGTACTTCTAAGCTACCTTATAATTTCCTGAGGCTTATGTCTGTGTGTTTTATTAATGCTATACAACGGCTGAAAATAAACACTGAGTTTCAAATTAATCTTCTCTATAGTAGGCTTAAATTTTAGGGGGGTAACTCTCATTCTGATCCTACCTGTCCATCACCCTTCCTGACTATCTTTTCACCTCTGGTAACTGCTGGATATCTAAATCAAGCAGTTACCCAGATTTGGAGGAACCAGAACTGTTAAACCTTTAATCTCACACACAATGTGGAAATCCCCAGCATTCAGTCCTCCTCCAGACCTTCCTCCATACTAGCTATTTAATTTCAAACCCTGCCTTTACTTTTAGTTAATGGTTAGCCCATTTAGCCTGTTTGGCATTTATGATCCTACACCAGGGAAAAGATTTGCCAGGCAGTGTAAGAGCACCAGCATGTTCAATGCTTGAGCTGGATTTGGCATTAGCAAACAGCTTGCAAAGTGAGTAAGGTGAGATAATAAAAGCTGTATTTTGATAGGAATCACTTTGATTGGATGAGAGAAGGTGTCAGAGAGAGACCGGCTGGGAAACAGAAGTAGGGTTTAGGAAGGAGATCAGAGAGAAAATCTGGACAGATGGAGAATGTGAACAGAAATTGAACCAAGATCCGAATTCAGTCTGTACAAAATGCAAGAAATTCTGGAGGAGGTGAGCCAGAAGGGAGGCTTTCTCTGTAGTCTCATATGGAGAGTTTCACAGAAACGTCTAAGCCATATCCTGTGACAACGTTTCAGACTTACCCCTGTATTTGGAGTTTCTGAATGGCTGACTTAAGCATCAGAGCACTGAGCAAACTGGCTACTCTTAATTCCTGTCTCATATCTTCATTCTAAGTGCAGAGACTGGAAGCACTTACCATACCGTTATGGATTCCACTCCCTGAGCTGAACATTGGAGCATGAAAATGACTTTTTTGAGTTTCCCCAAAAAGTTTACCAGTGTTCAACTCCTTCTTGGTAACAAAATTGGAAATTATTTGAAGAAACTGAACTGAGAAGATAAGTACAAAAGAAAAACTATCTTGGTCTCTCTAGGTCAGATTTCAAAACTGTTGACAGGATATTTTCCGAAAGTCTGAATTGATGTCAACAAAGACAACCTTGTTCTGTAAATAAAAGGTTTGTCTGCACAATGATGCCCACCTGTCAGCAGCCATTCACTTTAAAAGCATGCTGGGAGAAACTGGAAACTATTGGTAAGAGGTTGGTTTTTTTAAATCCTAACTGTAACTGCATCACAACTTGTGCTGTGCAGAACTGAGAAAAAGAAACTAGTACATAAGCAAATAATCCACTTTTTTAATGAGATAAAAAGCAGGAAATAAGAGCTCAGAAGACTCAGAAGACAGGTTTTTTGATAGACCATGGGATTCATGTGACCAAAAGCAGTCTCAGTCATCTAGAATCAATTTGTAGTCAAGAGAGAAACCCATAGGATTAATCATATTTTAAAGTACAAATATAAAACAAGTAGACGAACATAGCCAGATCCTTCAGCCTTTCAACCAATGTACTGTCTAAATATTTTATACTTTTTCTTTTGCTCAACTTTGAAGTTTTTCAGCCTCTCTAACTTAAATGGTGCTGAATTAAACTGCATGTAGTATTACAGCTGAAATCTCACCAACCCAAGTAGAGTAGAACAATTACAACACGTATATTACACATCACAAGTTGTCAGCATGTCTGAAGAACTCCATTGCCTTTCATGCAAACACTTCATATTTTTAAGTCACATTAAGTCAGAACTTTTGCTACTATACTTGAACAATTTCAGTACTGATATTGCCTAAACAGCTATATTTTGTACCCGCAGTATGTGTATCATTACTGAATTTCATTTTGGAACATTGCTCTGAATTGCAATTCTGCTTTCCAAAGTAATTGTGTTTCCTATATTGATCTGCAAATGCTGTATGAGTGCTTTCTCCATACACTAAATTGCAATTTAATTATTAAAGAGTCAAGCCTATGACAGACCTCTGTTTGACCCACTTAAAACTGCCTTCCAGTTTGGCAGTGACCAATTTGACCTAAGATGTCTACTTCCAGCTGGCAAAAGGAAAGTAAACGTCCATTAAAAAATAGTAATTACAAAAATGTCAGTTTATCAATAAATAATGTTATGCTGGAGAAAGAATGTAAAAAAGTACAGAAGGGACTATTTTTCTAAACATTTTATACTAAAATTTGATTTTGCAGTGTCAATATGTAAACCCATATGCCTACACCTAGTTTAATTCATAACTGTAAATAGTTATTTATTGTAACAAATTATTTTTAATATGAAATCACTGATTTAGAAAACCAATGCCTGTATAGAAGGATTTTGAGGATCAGAACCATGGTAAAATTAGTTCTAATACAGAGAAGCCTTATTAATTTAAAACAAACAAACAAACAAACTGTTAGGTTTTATTAGCCCACGTCGCAATTTGAAACACTGATAGCATGAGAGAACCTGGCCTAGCCAGTATTTCTAGAGATAAGAAGTAAAAATTCAGACCTCTGGTAGATGATTTCTGGAGTTAATTCAGTGATGAGTATTAATCAAATACATATAGCCAAATATTACTGCCTACCTTCATTTCATCCTTTTTTTAACTTTTACTTTTTGAGGTGATCATACGAGGTACATCCGGCTCTGCAGATATTTTTTATATTTTTATTTAGGGGAAAATGTTGAGTTTTGAAATTTTTAGTAGTTCATATGCTAAAAATAAATTAGTCTTCAGGGACAAGTATGTCCCTGGAGAAAGTATGCCCAGGTATCAGGATTTAATGGAGATGTACCCCTTTAAACTCTAAGGAATTGATTGCACAGAACGATTATCTCAATACTGGCATAACCTGAACTGTTTTTAAAAAAAAAAAAAACAAAAAAAAAAAAGAGGAAGAATTTTGAATGCACTGATAATTGCATTCCATAAGTTAAAGGAACATCCTAGAGGCCTCATATGCAGAGGAAATGTAACATTCACACAGTGAAGAACGAAGAGAGGCGTACAGAACATCTTTTTACTGTTCTGAATATTTTGTTGTATTTAATCATATCTGATCATAAGTTTTGGATGTACTGCGCTTCTGGGGATTTTTTTAGTATTCTTCATATAGGACACATGAGCCATCATGGGTTTTTGCTAATCTTGGATCACTTCCAAGCAACAGTTAATCACATTTGGCTGATCAAGACAATATTTTACAAACTTAAAAATATTTTAATAAAATTATGGGGAAAAGTGTTGGAATCAAAGCTTGCATTTTGTTGAGACAAAGCTTGGACTACTTTGGCAAGAACAAATGTTTTTTCTCCCGTTAGTGCACATTGCTACAGTTTGCAGGGCATTTTTCATGCACGTAAAGTAGATTCCTTCTGGAGAAAACTAAATAGGAAGCTCTGTCCCAAGTGTATCTCAAATGTGCTCAAATCTCAGTAAGGAAAACCAGTCCAAATGACTGACTGGCTCCCTTTGGACAACACCATAGTACACTCACAGATACTTTAGCATCAGCTACCTTTATTGGTCATTCTGCTTTTATCGTACCAAACAACTTGCTAACAAAGCACATTCAGTGCTTCCTTTCTAGGGAAGATTTGATAGACACTGGTCTTATGCTACTTCAGAGCAGAATGTATGATTATTTGCTCAGTACAACATGGTTTTCCTGTGCTTCACTCATAGCTGCTCATAAAAGAGTAGACAGAGTACAATGCCAGAAGCCAAACTTATCAGCAGAATATGTGCAAGAAACTCTCTTTTTGAGTTCAGTCAGTCAATTACACTAGGAGAAATATCACTCTCCTACTATTTATTCAGACTAACTACAGTAATCCATGGCTTGGTAGGAGATTGTCATGTTTTGGGCAGGGTTGGACAATGACAAGACAACAGATGCTCCCACCTACTTCTCACTCTAAGAAGAGGTATAAGAGACATAAATAGACTTATGAATTTAGATATAACCTAAACTACTTCAATGAAATATTAATAATAAAATAAAAAGAAAATAATGAAATAAATAGAAATATATATATATATAAAACCAGCTCAATTTCCAGGGAGGCATCACCTGCAGACACTGGGAAAGTTCCAGACTGGACTCAGTTGAGGAATGGGAACTAGATTCCGGAACACTCTGACAGAGATCAAAGGTGGACAAACTCACAGACGCCTCCTCAGTAAAGAGGACCCCTCAAAGAAGAGCCAACTGACCAAACTGATCCCTCAGCTTTTATAGTGAGCATGGCAGATGGGATGGAACACCCTATTGGTTAGTTTGGGTAACCTGACCTGTCCACCCTCCCCAGAAGGGCAAAGCATTTATGGGGTAAATGACCAGGTCAGCTGACCCTGGTTGCCATGGCAACAGGTATAAGCAAGAGCCTCTCTCACTGACCACAAAATTGGCTCTGCTTTACCTCAAATGAGGACAGAGATGAAAGTCTGAGGCAAAACACTGCTGAAGTAGGCCAAAACTTGCTGGTTGGTATCTGTCCTTCTGGCATTCTTCCATGCCTGCTTGGTTCTGCTGTATACATTTATATGCTGTATTTATTACTTTAAAACAGGGAAGGTGATACTGGCCTCTCTCCACACCTGAAACTCAAAGTATTCCTAAAATGGATAACCAAGTCAGCTGAAAATGGGTGGAAAGATATTATTGTACCTTCATTCTTCTTTATCTTTTCTGGAAGATAAAAGAGGAATGGGATTTATGGCCAGGGGCGTTTTTAAAATACATATATGAAAGCTGGCTTACAAGGAAGATGGATAAACTGACAGCAGGCAAGAAAAGGTCCAAGTGACAGAAAACCTAGGCTCTTTATCAAGTCTGCCATAAATCTCTTGCTCTATAAAAGATTGTTATGGATCCCCTTTCAAAGCAAAAGAGTGAATACCATAATAATTTTCTATTATGCATGAATGTCCCTTGGTTGAATAAAGAAGGTGTGAAATCAACTAATTGAAAAGTATCAGGCAAGACAGACTGACCCAGTTAAATGTGCTTTATAAAATAACGTTTATATGATATGTTGACCAAACGTGGGGTAGTCTTTCTGTTTTGAAGATCTGACAAACGGGAAAAAGATACCTCATTTGAGTCACATAAATGTTATTCCAAAGGATTTCAAATACAGCACAGGAAGCAGTAGCTTGAAATGTTGACAGGACTCTAAAATTGTAAATACCAGACCATCAGTGGAAAGAGTACTCTTAAATTTAGCTAAAACTACATAGTTAAATAAGAAGATAGGTAAGTCCTATTTTACTATTTACACAAGGATAAGATTGTCTAGAATTGTTTCTAGATGTGAGTGAGATCATCTTTTCCACTCAGTTTCAAGTAAATTTGTTTGAAACACACAAAAAAGTGTGTGATTTGATATTCAAGCACAAAAGGAACTCGGTGAGTACATCCACGCCTTTTCTGGATTGCTGGCCTGAATTAAATCTCAAAATAAGATCTCCTGTCCATAAGCAATGAACCAGCCTCATTTGCAGTGGCAGGGGACTCTTTAGGGATGCAGGAACCTGTGTGCCTAATCAGACCTGGTGACTTAACCTATTGCTAATTGTGTTGACATACTGTCAGGCAGATCCAGATACGCAGTTCACAAACTGCATGCAAACCATATGAACTGTGCAAATCAGGCTGCTCCCAGACCATTCTTTAAGGCTGGTGTATGCATGGCCAAAATGCAGAGCCAGTTGTCACCAGTGCCTGAAGAAGAGTTTAATTAAACCACAGCCCACAGATGTCCCTTAGAAGCAAAGGAAAAAACACCTTTGTGCTTTATGTCTAGGTTGCTCTAACATACTACAAAGATGGTTCCTCGCTCAACACCCATCTATACCTAAACCCAAACAGCAGCTGTTCCTGCAAGAGATAATAGCTTCTTTTTATTGAAATGTAACATTTACAGAAAACAAAATGTTATTCCTTTTTCCCCGGACTGAATCATGATACTAAAATGGAAAATTAAAGTCACTGAATTAAGCCCTTTGCAGTCACAGCCATGTGACCACTCACCTCTCAGCCCACAAAACACTTCTGAATATTTTACAGTAACTATAAGCGCTAAAACAAAGTACTACCTCAACTTCTTTTAGCTGGAATTAAGCCCAGATAACAAGAAACCAAGGGAAACATCAATGTCCTGTGCTCCAACTGAGATTCTAGCATGACACTAAGAAATGAACCTACTCCCTGCTTCTAAGGAAGGTAGACAAACAGAAACACCCAACCTCGGACCATGCAATTATCCCAGCTCTTTGTCTCTATTCATTACTCAAGCAGAACATTCCTTGCTGAAACACAAGTCTGGTGATCAGCTTAGTCCTGAATAAGCAAACAAAACATCATGGATACGAAATACGGAAGGTTGTAATTCTACAGGGAGCAACTACCCTGTTTCCCCTCTTCAGTGCTCAGATGTACACGACATCTGACACAGCAAAGGACAGCCCAAATGACTGAAGTCCTAACCGTCAGTTTTAAAGTTGAAAACTTTAGAATACCATGGAAAATAAAATACAGAATAATGCGCTGTGTTTTAATTACTTTTAAATTTATGCCATCTAAAGAAATTTACACTTTTAAAAGCAGTATAAAATCAATTCTGCTTTTACTACAGCAATAGATAAGGTCCTGCAATTCTCACCTAAATAAAGACACAATCTTTGGGATTTTGCTTGAAATCATTATCTTTTTTACTATAGGATAGAGATTTGAATTGTATTTACCTTACAAGTATGGCAACTCACATCAGATAAAAATTTCAAGAAAAGTCTCTGTAAAATTTCTTAATAAACAGATTGATAGAATTTGTTCTAAGTGTTGAAGCTTAAATGTACAATTTCTACCCTGAAGCTGACAGGCTGTTGACAGATGTGTCTTTGCATTAGTTTCCTGAATACAAACACTTCTGCTGAGTCTTTATGCACTGCTTAGCTGTGGATGTTGTATGTGTGTGACAGTTCATACACAAGATCTTCTGCAATTTGCTTCAGTTTAGTTGAGCAGGCATTTTGCATCCAAAGGCTAAAGGAAGACAACTTCCATCTTTCATTACACATAAGCAATGTGTACAAGTGCCGAAGCTGACTGACTGGCATGTGAGTTGATTCCACGGTGCTATTTCTTTATTAAACTAGACATGTACTCACAATTTTTTGTCGCTGCTGAATGGACTAATGTCAATCACCACTTCCAAACTCTACTAACACTTTCTGGTGCCCACATTGAAACCACTGCTATGGCTTTGCATGCTGGGCTGCAGGGCACTCTATCAAAGTCAGTGTTGGGGACCTCATGGCCACTGGGAGCTCAAGTGGCACAAAACTCACAAAACAGAAAAATTAGGTATCTTTGCAAAGTATCAATTCTAGATGGGTAGCTTCCACAACTTTTTTTCAGTTCTGCCAACCTGTAGCTCACAATTTTACCTTGACATAGCTACACTTGATTACTAATATATATCACAGAAACGTACAGCACATAAGAACTACCAAAGGTAACATAATGGAAAGCAATTACTTTAGATTAATAGGAAGCTGCCACCTATGTTCACTCAAGTGTTCATATAGAGGTAATGACTATGATAGACAGTAAATGAAAATGCAATGTAAACATATAACTTGCTATCTGAAAATTAAATGTGCCATCATTGGAAGCAATATTATCTGGATACTTATTATGTGATTAGCTACCAGGTTCACTTATGCTAGATTAGATAAAACATTGTAATAATTTCCTATAAAAGGTGCATTAAAGAATAAAATTATATTTAAAGTAGCAGTTCCAAAACATAGAGATAATTTAATCATCTTATTCAAAGTCTCTATAATCTTTTTTCTTGAAATGTTGTAATAAATAATAAATATATTTTTTAATGGAAGAATTACATGAATGATAAAAGTGCATTGCCTGAAGGACAAGGTATCTTTCCATTGTAATCCTTAGAGAGAGACCGATTTTATTCTTACCCTTTTAGTCCCAATGATTGCATAAGAATCAACTTTTTCGATAAACTGTCATAAAAAGAAGTCTGTGAAACATATACATGAACACATGAACACCCTTTTCATTGGCAATGTTTATGAATGCAGTCAAAGACATAACCCTGAAACAAGAACTATTAAAAAAGTGATGGGATAGTCATCCATGCAAAAAATATTCATATACACACTCCATTTGCCTAAGGTAGTGAAAGATCAATCTTTCATTTCCACTTTATTCTTTTATGTTCAGCTCCAGTAAATTTTCTTTTCCAGAGTGAGCTGTTTCACAAGTTTTTCTGCACTGAACTTCATTGTATTGAACGACATAACTGATCCCTTCTACTTTTCCCTTTTTATAACTAGGCAATTAGGAACTCTCCAGTCAGGAGGCACAAAAGTGTACACAGAGAATTAACAGACATGGGCTTCAGCTGTTGTGGTTGCTGTACAAACAAACAATGAAAAAATAGACCCAGTGCCAAAAATATTCTAAAGTTGAGGAAACATCTTACTTTCATATTTAGCAGGATAATGCAAAAGCGATCCTGTATTTAAACTCAAATCTAACAACAACATGTTGCTGTAACAACACAGTTCTACAGCTGAAAATGTGTCAGCAAGGTGTATACTTTTTCAGCAGTGACACAGTGTGTCAGGAAGAACAAAAGGTACAAAAGAAGAAGTCGCTGTCTACTCTTTCCTGTGCTTCTAAGAAGTTACAATACTAAAACCAGGTTCTCATCTGGTATAAACAAACATGGACATACTGGAGAGAATACTGTAATTCTCATGGAAACTAGGAGATCATTTAGGTCTCACACCGCAGGTCCCTCCTTCCCAACATAACTGGACTGGGTAATTGAGATCTGAAACTGCAAAAGCAATTTATGCCCATATTTCCAGATGCTGATGAGGTCATTAGATTTCTTTCTGTGTCAATCTAAATATTTTCTTTTTTTGTCATATATCTCTTTTCCTCCTATAAATTTCATGTACCTGATCCAGCCTAAGATAACTGAACCTCAGATTAACAAACTTAACAGAACTCTACCAGAAAGAGAGGCTTAATACGTAACATAACATCAGAGCTGAAAGCAGCCATGATAATTATGGGAGCTTTACAGAGCAGCTTCCTCGCCATATGCCGCATAACACAGTTAGTGCAGTCCATTTCACATCCATGGAAGTATTTTACTTTCCTTGTACTTGTATATTTGCACTCCATGTTCCATAAAAAATGTCCACCTCATTTATTTAGACTGTAGGTACTTTGAGACATGGGCTATTTGCTCCTCGATGGTTACATGCTAATAAGAACAATATAGCTAATTACTGATATAGCTGATTTGGGCTCAAGGCAAAATGGTAATAAACACATGGGTAAAAAATAAACAATGATGTACAAGCCCTTTGTTTCCATGTCTCATTAATGAATACTGTATGTGTTCAAACTCTACTGTAAAATCCTTTAAAAAATCAGCTGTTTATAGAATTTATCATCCATTTTACAAAGTATACAATTCATATAAAAATATATGTATCTATGAAATAAGTGAACTGAATAATTTGTCCTCTGTAATAGTTTCACTACACTAACAGTTATTTTACAATATTATACCTACTCTGCAATATCTAGTAGAACCCAACACTTTTTAACTCATGAGCAATGTTCTGCAAGATGCTGTTTCAAACCCTCTAAGTGAAACCATAGTGCTCATGCTACAGCTTCCCCACTGTGCTAATCCTGCATTAAAGAACAACATTGATATGGTGGACCAATGCTATGACTACAGTTTTCCCTTCAAACTTCCAAGTACTATTTTCCAAGCAGTAACAGTGTAGGAAGCATTTCATATCCGTACAAATATATAAAGCTGCAGAAACTGCTTACAGTGGGAGCCTTGGAGGATATAACCAGATAATCCTGCATTTGAAAGCCATCAAAAATTACCAAACATAAGAGAACAAAACTTCTTTTTTCTATGCAGGCTGTACTAATCACTCATGTATTCACAGATAACAACATAAAAGATAAAAGCTGCTGAAAAACTCAAATGGCAACTCTTCCAGAGCTCTCACAAACAAGACACTGACCCTGCAACTGACAGAAGGGAATGGACTTGGGCAAAAAGACAGTCAAGAACATGTTCAATTATGAAGGTGTTTTTTTTTCACCAAGACTTCTTCCTCTTACTCCTAATTAATGGACTGATTTCCAAATCAGAAATATTACTTATCAAGGAAAAAGAATACTGCAGAAATGAAAAACTTTAATCTTGATGATGTCAGCCTTATTCAAAATTGCCTCTTCTGACCCCATAAGAAACAGCCCTCAAGACTCGCATAAGTTCTTGATAATCCTCCTTATCCAAAATAAACAAACTAACAATGAATTTGTAATATGAGACATTTGGTCTGGGAGAGATAAAAGATACACACATTGGGACACAAGAGTACCCACAGAATTACAAATGGCCAAGAAACCTCACGGGGGTCAAAAAGGACAGCTAGCTAAGGTAATTATAAATCTGACGTGAGCTGCCTTTCAGAAGGCACATGCAGTAATTTCAAGGCAAATGCACTACAGACCATGCCACAAGAGCTGGATGTTGTATGATTGGACAGAAAATGCTTTTCATTTTCTGAAGAACTGGCAGTAACCATGTTATTGGAAATTAATTGCCATGTAAAACATAAAGTGCCTTCAAAATTCTGAACAATAATTTGTTGTATTTTTTTCTGAATCTCAGTAGGACTGTAATATGAAGTTCTCTATTTCCTGGCAAAAGCAGTGAAGCAAATCATCATTGCTTTAAACAGCAGACATTCCTTGGGATTTTTCAGAAAGTTGCGCAAGAAGACTACAAACACAGGTACTGCAAATGAGTGTGTCAGCCCTCATGTTCTACTGATAGTGGCAGAATTACATATTTAAAAAAAAAAAAAAAAAGCAAGCAAATACTTCTTACCATGAAACCCTCAGTGTATTGAAACTGAGCTCTGGAACTGTCTTCTGCTGTGGGACTCAGGGGCTTAGGATCAGACATAGAGCGTTGCATCATCTTTGCCGCCTTTGGGCTGGATGGAGGAACCTTGCCAATGTCAGCATGCAGCATCTTCTGAGGGCTGATGTCATCAGTGATGGGTTTTTCATAAGGTACAAATGCTGACTCTATAACTTTGCTTGGTGAAACAGGTGAAATGGGTGAATAGAGAACTTTGGGAGATTTGGGAGGGGAAGGGACTACCTGCAATGTGGAGTCTGGACGAAGGTGGGATGAGTATCCTATCTCTAATGGTGTTGGGCGTTTTTTATCTTTCTGGGGAGATGAAGCTGACAGATATTGGGGACTTTGACTATCTGACTCTGTCTCTGTTTGACATCCCAAACTTTCTCCTTTATATGTCTTTTCTGGAGCTGAAATGTGCTTTATGATTTCAACCTTAGCATCCAATCGGGCCCTGATTGAAGGTGTTCTGATTGTTCCTACAGGTTCTGTTTGTACTGAAATCTCTGCCACTGTCTGAACTGCAATACTAGATACTTTGGAGAATTGTTTAGCTTTGTCTGCCTCAGTGGTACTCTCACTGTATTTCCCTACACGAGGCTTCCTTCTGGATCTGCTAGAAAGATCCCATTCATCTTGATCTTCATCATCTGTTTGAACACTGGTATCAACACTCTTCTTAGTTCTCCGTCTCCTGTTTGTGTAACCTCTGTCTGCTCCGTCTTCATCATCAGTTTGCACTCCACTGTCCACAATCTTTTTGAAGCACCGGGGCTCTTCTTCCAGGGTCTCCTCAAGCTCCTCATATGGGCCACGTAGTTTTGGCATAGAACTTCTCTTTTTCAATTGTTTCTCTTCTCTAACGTCAATATCCTTAAGAGACATTTCTGAAACAGAGCTTAGGATACCAGACCTTGGTATGTATTGGGTAATGCCATCAGACTGAACTGTATACCATGTTTGGCTTTGTGGAATTTCAATGCCCAGCACTCCTGAAGCTGTAGTGGTTGCATCATCAGTAGGCCAAAACTGGCCATTTTCTGTGGTTGCATACTGTCCTTCCAAAAGTGTTTGATCTGTGGTAGTTTGTGGCGAGCCAGTTCCTGAAGGGTCATAACCGTACTGATATATTTGACGAATTTTTTGCTCCTCTAACTGTTGGTGGAGCTGCTGTTGAAGTTGTTGGAATTGTTCAAGCTGCAACTGCTGCTGGGCTAATGTCTCTTGCCTCATCATAAACTGAGCTTGTCGTTCCTCCTCTTGCTGAAATAAGAGATGATGTTTCATGGATTGCAACTCCTCAAGCTTTTTTTGCACCATAAACTTTTCTTGTTCCCTAAACCTTTGAATTTCCTGACGTTCCCATTCCAGCTCTTCTGCAAAGCGTTGTTGCTTAATTTTCTCAAGCTCAAGAAGTTCGCGCTCCAAATCAAGCTGCTGCTGTTTGCCTTCTTCAGGGGCAATGAGAAGGGCAACCTCATCTTCAATTACATCTGTATAAACTTCAGATGCTGTAGTTAAAGCAGGTATCAAGTTGGTTGGCTCAGTGGTAATAGTTTCTAAAGTAAGAGGTGGTAACCCTGTCTCCATATCAATGGCAGTAATTGCATTATCCTTTTCAGCTGCCATTGTTGTCAAGAAACTGTATGATCTTGGGAGTGGTTGATTCTGTTGCAAAGTTGATAAAGAGGGCACCGAGTCAATTGTTTGGAGAGTAGGTAAATCTCTGACAGTCGTACTGAAAATAGAACCAGGTTGTGTAGTGATGGCAAATGTGGATGGGATTGGAGTCGCTACTGAAGAATAAACAACACCATTGGATGATCTTAAAACACTTCCAACACCAATCTGGGAACCCAGAGATGATACCATTCTTGCTTGGGAATACTGTGGTGTACTGAGCCCGATGCCAGAAATCACCTGCCGAGTCTCTGGATAAGGACCAGTGGTCTTGCTTGAGTAATCCATAACCTCACCTGAAATTACAGGGCAAAGTTACAGTCCAGTCCCGCAACAGAATGCTGCTTTGCGGATTCTGAAAGTCATCCCATCTTGATGAATTAAATGGGAAGGGGAAACTGCATGCAAATCTTCAGGTTAATGATCTACTTTAGATGTGAAGGAAACAGCATTTCTGAACATGCAGGCACATGCAGGCACCTCTGTGCAAAACATATATGTAAAATGAAGAAACAAAAAACACGTGTAATCCAGAATAATTTGTCACACTGTCCAAAAGAAAACAAAACAACAGAAGGAGGGGAAAAATAATAAAAAAAATCATCCTGAAATGAGGTGAGGAACATCAAAATTATATTTCAAAGAAAGATCTGCGGCTGTGTCATACTGACCTGTAGTAACTCTTCCAGAAGTAAGATCTACTGCTGCATCAGTTGCCCCAACTCGATAATCAAAACTATTCTTGCTTTTGTATGCAAACAGTCCAGCCTCTGATAAATTTGTGTCAGACATAGATGGTTTCATACCTCCCATTCCGCGGTAGCCATATGACCCTGGACGATCATACTGATAATGATCATCTCTGTAACCAAAGCGATCTTCAGGAAGCGTAGTTGGTGGCTGCTGTGCTGTACAGCTCCTACCAAATGGCAATTTATAAACCATATCACAGCAGACAGCTCTTCGTCCTGCAGTCAGATCTACAGGCTTTTCATCATCTTCTATTACTGTTGTTATGATACCTGAAGTAGTTTCATCCATTGTCACTACTGTTCTGTGAGATTTTGCAGTGCTGAGGTCAACTGCTCCGCTCTCCATTGGCTCCTGAGAAGCGGAGAGATCAGTCCAACCATTTGTAACACCAACAGGTGGTACAGTAACAGGCTTTGTAGTAGCCCATGTCACTGCATGTGTTGAAGTACCTAGGGACAAATTTATTGGCACTTCATCTCTACTTGCAGAGAATGCCTGGCTGCCTGTTAGTCTGTATGCAGGCTCAAAATGTTTTGATGTTGTCAGCTGAAGTGGCGTTGTCATCGCATGTCCCAGATCCACAAGGCTGTCCGTACTGGCAGAGTAGCTTACAGTGGCGGTGCAGGTCATTACAGTTACTGTCTCGGTGACTACAGACAGAGAAGAATCTGCGACACATGCAGTGCTAAGATTAATTATAGCCGGCTGGACAGTACTTACTGGCCGCCCAGATTTATCACTTGCTGGCACTTGCCTTCTCATGTCCATGGAAACAGCAGACAGATCCATACAGCTGTCTCTCATTTCAATGTCCATCTTAGTTAAAGTGCGAAGATCTATGACATCACCCAAAGGATGGAATCTTCCGTTCTCTCTATACCTGGGTTGTTCTACTACATGTACTGGCTCTGGAGGTATAGTAATAGCAACACTACCTAAACCAAACCCAGGCACTGGACCCTTAACCACAGAAACTGTGGTCTTGGTTACGTCTGTTGTTATGACTTCTGATTTTGAACTAGGTATTTTTTCAAAAGTTGATTGTGTTGTGGCAGGAATAGCTTGCAAAGCACCTGAAATATATGTAGTCTGATCTGCCATACTTTGAATTTCCATAGTTTTCATGGGTGGAGTAAAAATTGGTTGCACAGGCTGGGGAATCTGCTCTTTAGAGGGTGCTTCTAAAGGCCAGCTGGTAACAGCCTGACTAGTTATAGCTTCTGTGGGAGTTCCCGGCTCAGATGGCAATGTGATGACAACATAGGTTTCCTGTGAAGGTTTGGTCAACCTTGGTGAAGATTTGTTAGAGTGTGGAGACAAAGGCGAAGTAGGAGATGCTATTTTGTATTCAGCTGCAGAGACCAAATTCAGAGTCATACTTGAAGTCAATGACAAACCTATTGGTTTGGGCTGTGTTTCTGCTGGCTTATGAACAGTTATTGGGAGCGGAGGAACTGCTGGTTTAGGAGCAATTGGGGGTTTAGTTACCTCAGCAGGTCTGTGACTGAAAACAAGCCCTGCTGGAATGGAGGATGGTTTGGGCGGTACAGGAGGTGGTGTTGGGGTGTATGTTTTTGTGATAGGTACCACATGATTCTTTAATACAGCTGTGGAATCAAGTGTTGGAACAGTTGTGACTGAAGGTACCACTGTGGGAGCTGTTGCTGCTGGAGTGTTAATCTGTGACTTCTTTTTGGGATAAATAGCTGGCTTAGGTAAAATAGGTGGAGGTAATGGTGGTGGAGGAGGTGGTGGAGGAGGAGGAGGCGGGGGTGGAGAAGGTTGTGCAGAAGAATCCAAAGAAGAGCTTCTAAAAAGCGCCAATACTTTGGATGTTACAGCAGGAGCTGAGGAAGGCACAGAGACCATGCTGGTCTTACTTACAACACTGGGAGTAGGTACAGAAGATGTTTCTGATGCAGGCTCTGTAACGGGTACTGAAGCTATACATACAGGTGTTTGCTCAGATGTAGCACTAGTCAAATGAATCCTTTTCATATCAAAACCCAATTCTTTTTGAGAATCTTCATGATGAATTTTGACAATGTCAGCCTCTACTGTACTTTTCATTTTTCTAGCTGCCTCCTTCTCTGCTTTGGAGGTATCAAAGGTAATGGTATCACCTGCATATTGCTTGGTTTCTATAACTGTAGTTGCCAATACTGAAGATGTAGCTTCAGGTAAACAAACTGCAGCTTGATCCATGCTTTCCATATCTGATTCTGTGGATGGCTTTTTAGTGGCTTCAGCAATGGATTCATAAGGCATACTCACTTCAGAGTACTCTTTTGTAGATGTTAAGGAAACTTGGGGTATTATTCTGACACCTTCAGAATCTGCTAGTTTACTTACAGCATCTGCTGTATCTACATAACCTGTGGTTGCACTATCTATAGGTGATGAACTATCTGTGGTACAAACTGAAGATGTAGATGATGTTAAAGAAGCTGTATCAGAAGGTAAAACTGATGCAGCACCTTCCAATGTCTCAGAGTATGTTAACATTGATGTTTCCTGAGAAATTATTTCTTGAATTTCTCTGGCATAATCTGTTAAGTATTCATCTTCGATTTCCTCTGCTGTAAAATGCTGTGTTATTTTAACGTCTGGAATAGAAAGTGCTGTGCTACTGACAGGTGATACATCTGAGATTGCAGAAGTAGTGCTTGATGTTAAAGACGTACTATCCCCTATTTCTCCAACACTAGATACCTTCGTATCAGATGTGGGAATGAAATCTGAAGTTGGTTGTGTTGGACTGGACCCAGGGGTTAGCTGCATTCTTTGTCTTTTCATAAGCTCTTCATAAGCAGCTTCTGCATCTAACAACTGCTTTTCCTCAGTGGTGGAAGTTACTGTGCTGTCTAATACAACTATTTCATGACTTTCTGGGATAATGTAAGAACTAGAAACAATATCTTCTTGAGGCACAATAGAATGTAAAGTCTCAACACTATAGTAGTCTTTCTGTAGATCAGTAATTTTCTGCGGTTCATCATAGATCTGTTCTGAAGCTCTTATTTTTTTATCTTTTCCTCTCTGTTGCATATATTCACTGCTCTCATCTTGTCTCATTACAAGACTAGTATCAACAGTTCCATTGTAAGTATCCTCCACTAAAGATTCATAAATATAATCCTCTATTAGCATTCCACCATATAAAGATTCTTTTTCAAATACTTCATCTTTTTCATTTGCAATTTGAAATGGCTTGGACTTATGGGTCTTATGCATCATCTCCTCATATACCTCTTCGGCACTTTTCAACGCCTTTTGACCACTTTCTTCTTTTGGAAGTCCAATTGGTTGTTCATCTGTTGGTGAGTATAGAGAGACAGCAGTAGGCAATTTGTAAACTTTTTGTACTTCTATTATTTTTTCTGGGCTGATTTCAAATCCTTCAGGATCTGACTCAATACTAGGTGAATATTCAGAACAGGAAGATCTGTGCAGCTCTTCCATTTCTGCTGCCTGTCGTAATTCTTCTGTTGGAGATGCATCTTCAATAGGAGAAAGGTTACTTGGTGGAGTCTTTGGACGTTCTCTTCTTCTCTGAGCTCTAAGTTCATCCTTGTCCTTTTTAGATTTTTTGCTAGAACTTTTCCTTTGTTGCTGTTCTATTTCACGCTGTTTCTCCTGTTCCTTTAGCAGTTCTTCCTCTTCCCGTAGTTCTTCTTCTTCTGAAGAATCTTCAATAGTTGGAAGAAGAGGACCATGTGACCGATGCCTGGCTTTGCGCTGTTGTTTGCTCTCCCCTCCCAGTTTTTTGTGACTAGGACTGCTGTCACTGTCTTCATCAAGTGACGACACGGAAGTAGGAGATGTGCCTGGTGTGAAACTAGAAGCATGCAAACTAGAAGACCCTTCTCCTCTAGATCTATCTTCTGGTGAATCTGTAAGACTCTCCATCTCTAGCTCAGGCTCTTCATCAAAATATAAAATACCTTTCTGTTGTTCAGATGCTTCAGAATATTTGTTTGTTACTGTACTATTTAATTCTATTGTTTTGAAACGTCGAAGGCCTCCTCCTCCAGTTACTCCAAGTTCTTCACTGTCTTGACTTTTAGTTTCCCTGAATTTTGGCTCTGGGCTTTCATCAAAAGTCTCATCATCGTCATCATGCCATGAATGTCGTCTTCCTGCATCCTCATCATAGCCTGCACTACTTTTCCGTGCCATTCTTCTGTGTTTTCCAGCTGTCCCTTTGGCTTTGCTTTTCACTTCATCTTTCTTTTGGCTTTCAGTTACACTGATCTCTTTGAGTTGATTTCTTATGAATTCATCATCTTCAGAACCTGAGGCATCTTCATCAGCACTCATCTCTATAATCTGTTTTCTAATGAAGTCTTCCTCATCACCTGATCCCTGACTGTCATCACGTTTGTACTCATCACTGCTTGAAGAACCAACACTAGCTCTTCTTTTTCTCCTTGGGACAGGTGAGTTTTCACTCTCGCTGCTGTCTTCCACTGAATCGTAGCGTTGTCTTCTTGCTGATATGTCACTTCCTTCCTCTTCTTCCTTGTAGTCTGCCCGGGAGGAAACACTTCCTTTGCCATCTTCTACAGTGGTTCCTTTACCTTTCTGAATAGCTTCCAAGTCTTCCTCATCTGAACTGTAAGATTCTGGAGTGACTGGCAAAGGCTTTGTTTTATGTTGATCCTTTGTCTGTTCACCGTGTGTTTCATAAAGTTCTTTGCTTTTCACAGATTTTTCATCAGCAAGTGTACTTGCTTGAGCTTCCAAAATAGACAGTACAGTACTTTCCAATTTAGCTAGATCTGAGGGGCTTGGTGGACTTTCTTGTGAAACAGTGTCTTTTTTACTAGATTCTCTGGGTAAATCCTTTTCATCAGTGGGGATATGACTTGGAATTTCACCAAGTGAACTTGATATCCCATCGGAAGAATACCCGGTGTCACTCAGACCTTGTGGACTTTTCTGTTGCTGAGAGCTTGATGTGTCTGACTTGTCATCCTCCTTTTCCTAAAAAAATAAATACATACGCGTGTGTATATATTTATATATAAATTCTTAATGTCTCCAGGCAATTAAATACATGTGATTTTTTTTCTAAAAGGTGAGTTAATGTCTCAGGTGAAAAATTATGATGCCAAGAAGAATTATATTAATGCATAGATAGAACCACAGAAGACTGAACACTAATTTTATTATTAAAAGCTATTAAAATAATGCATAATGTTACTCAAATTTTGGGGCTTTGCATTGAATCTAACTGTGCTTTCCATGGCTGTCCATTAGTTGTAAGATGATCTATTTTTCAATATAAACAAATACTGCAGTTAATTATTTTCAGAGCGCTTACTAATGATAATTATCTAAGTTTGAAAACTGCCTAAATAGTTCTAGACACAAAGTAATATATCTTGCCAAATGTCAGCTGGCAGTATTTCTGGGGTCTGCTCCTTTCTTTAGCCACTTAATCTTTTATAATTGTCTATGTCAATCTTCTCAAATTTTGGACCTATGGCTCCATTTTGTTGATTTAAGTGGTACACATTGTAATAAGCAACAGAACACATAAAGTATCAAAGCATGATGGTGAGACACTGTCACAGGCTGCCCAGAGAAGCTGTAGATATTCCATCCCTGGAGGTGTTCAAGGCCAGGCTGGATGGGACTTTGAGCAATTGGTCTAGTGGGAGGTGTCCCTGCCCATGGCTGGGGGGTTGGAACTCAATGATCTTTAAGGTCCTTTCCAACCCATTCTATGATTTTATGATTCTATGATTTACTGCAATTTGGAATGTTCCCATATCTGCAGTTTGGCACTGTACAAACATTTTCTAAGTACCTCATAAAAAAGAAGTTTCTTGGTAAATTTGTAATGCAGAGGTAAGCTGCTGGTAGAGAAGTGTAATTGCAGAGAGGAAAGCACAATGATCAGCTATCGATCAAAGGAAATGAGGAAGCAATCAAGGCAGGCATACCTGACTGAGCATCATAACCAATGTTTTCCTTTCCATCCATAATTAAACACCCTTATTCATTCTCCTAACATTCAGAATGACAAGCACCTCTATCTCCTTCTTTAGATAACAAAAATACCAAGAACATCCTACAACAAGTATTTGCACAACAAATTTCCCTCCTGCTTCTCTCAACTGTGAAATGCTCTGTACTGACAGTGTATTGCACCCTTTGGCTAGCAAAACAGCTCACTCTCCGGCAGGTCATCTTAGCTGACAATCCTACAAAGTGTCCCCACTTCCACTAGCAACTTGAGAACAGGCATCCCAAAGTCTCCTGATTGTAATAATATAATGTGATCTTCGTATTTGTTGTGGCCCTAAATAATGTAAGTAGGTACAACTTTGCTAATCTAAGTCAATGATTTCTGAAGTACAGCAAACCAATTATTTGAAGCTTTAATTTATCAACTTCCTTGGCAATATGCTGAGTTAAAAAGGTTCTGTGGAATAAATATATTAAGAAAGTGATGGCAATGTAATTATAATTTAAAGATATATTTACACCCATGTTAAGTTGCTATCAATTACAAGTACTTTCAAATATTTATTCACTCTAAAGTTATATTTAATGCCAAAATATCATAAACCAAATACTTGTAATTGTCAGTTAGTCTATTTTTAAATGTTTTTTTATTATTTAATTTACATGTAAAGTATTTGTTCTTTCCTATAGACATATAACTGTGCACATAATCCTATATTAAAACACTAGTATTAATATCAATATTATATTAATCTACTAATTAATATTCATTAAATAATCTCCATTTCACAGGTGTGATTTATTATATGCTTTACAAAATCAGATACTACCTTGAATATAAATTACATCTGTTCTTACCAATATTGTTCCCAATTTGGATCATAATAACTCCAAATATCTGATATCAGAGCAAAATCCATTGCAATTAAAAATCAAATATCAAAACAAATATTTCTAAGGACAACTCTAACGCTAAGGCTGTGATTAATGTATGAATATAGAGACACCCATAGCACTCCAAACAACATTAGGAAGTCATCACAACTTAAACACTTCAGCACTTACTATTCTGAAAAACGTACTCTTGGATATTCTGCAACCCTTAATGACAGAATTATGTATATTCTTCATAAAAAGTCAGCAATGAAGCTGGTTTTGTATGTCATATTTACATTTTTGTTCCCTTCATTAAAGAAGAAAGTGTTTAAAGGGAATATATTCCGTTATGTTTTTAAAAAAATGCACATTTCATTAAAACCAAAGGATTTTTCCACCTAGAAATATCATGCCCCTCACTAAAACTTCAACTTTGACATTTGATTGTTATTTTTTGTTTTATTTCCATTATGATCATGCTTATAAAGGCACACACAACCAAACACACTGTGGTAAATTTAGATGAGCTACTAGAAAATCCAAGCATTGCATTCAAGCTCAGAAGGTCTCCTAGGAGTTGGTGGACAGGCTATGTCCAACCAGTGAAAGTGAATCTGTCAGATCCCGACTTTCCACAGGGTGATGAAATGGCACAGTGACTTGTAAAGCAGAGACATGAAGGCATTAACTAAACAGTTAAGCTCTGAAATAGGTAGACAAGAAACAACTAGTCATGGAGCGACTTTAGCCATTCTCTTTATAATTTGTGATGCTGCTATTATTTGTGAGTCCAATGGGTAGCACCTACTCAGTGACCAAACCAGAGGAGACTGCAATGAATATTGCTAATGCCTGCCCTGCTGTTGAACCTCAGAGTATGACATAACATCACTACTATAAATAATAGGAAGCTGAATACGGGAAAGACTTCTATTTGTAGAGTAAGGAGAAGAAAAAGTTCTACAATAAGGAGGGACTTCTTTTATCACTAGAAATAAATGTGATGAGACAATCTAACTATCTTTTATAAGGCTACCACAATATGAATATATTTTCTATCATTTTTGTATCTATAGTTGTCTGCCCCATGATACATCATGCCAAAAGTATCCTGCACATCATGTTTCCAGTTCATATGCATGCAACTTACAAAAAATAATAGTTGGTCTTTCTGCTTTTTTCCCCTGTTCCCTGCAGCCTGGATATTATTAGGATATTACTAGCTACATCTGTTCTTAAATGACTGGGAATTTATTTCCTATAGTTGCCCATCACATACACAAAGATAGCCCCGCTGTCAAATTTATAACCACAAGATTTTTAGATGACTATCAAAATATTGCAGAAACAATGCTGCTAAGGATCATGTATATATTCAACACTTCTTGGAGAACAAAAAATGTATTTTAATCCATAAGAAAAAAGCGTTATTTTTTCTTGCAAAGTAGGAAGCATTCTGGTACATGTTGAATTACCGGGCCTTTTCAATGGTATTTTGTCTGAAAGTTTGCCTACTGTGAATTTTTAACAAATGGCTAACAAATTTAGCTCTAACACAGACACTAATGGGTGCATCTTCTTGAGACATGAGGAACAAGAAGACTTGCAAAAAGCTGGATAAGACTGCTTAAAAACAGCAACCTCTTTAACTAATGGTAAAAATGATCTAATGTAGTATATATTTGTACTATTCTAGTGGTATTTCTAGTGTCAGTATCAATGCATTATACAACTATTTTGCATTTGAAGTTTTTGCTTTAGAAACATTATTTATTCTTATACTTCCTCACTGTTAATATTCTTATTTGCCAATACAAAAGTTAGTCCCATTGGCTTTGTCAGTCAGAGTCAATCAGAACCTATTAAAAGAAAACTGATTAAAACCAAGCAAACAAAAAAAGTCTTGTCAGTTTTTTAAAGTATTTATAGCTAGCAAGATTACATTCTGTTGCACAGAACAGAAATTTTATTTTGCCAAGGAATTCATGATTTTTAAAAGGTCATTCTCTTTATAGAAGAAATAAATATATCTAGATTATTAAAAAAAATTCAGAGAGTGAAAAAAAGACTTTGGTTGACTAAGCTGTTTAATCTGTATTTGAATTTTACATTATCAAAATGAAACTTTTTATTTGTGTCAAAAAAACCCCCACCTACTTACAGAAAAAGCTATTTCCTCCTCATTCTGGCTCCCTGGTCTGTGTTTTGTCATTAATGGCATATGTTAGAATAATGACGTCAATTTACAATATATGCTACAAGAGTTAGTAATTACTGTTTGAACAGATCTGGATATAAAATGGCATCAGCAGTTTGCCAAGTGCTGAAAGTATTAGGTTTTCCCTTGCATCACTATTTAAAAATACACCTATCTGAATTCCTTCATATGACTCTGTCCTGAAATACATATAAAATATGTTCTTCAATGTCTAGACATTGTCCTTTACCGACTGAAATGGAATCAATGTGTGATACCTGAATTGTTATCTCCTTTTCCACATCTGTCACATGATCTCTTGGGAAGAATTGTATCCAGCAATTTTTGATGTACAGCACAGAGAACATTAAAATACTTTAATAAATAAAAAAATTTAAAAATCAGAATTGTTATATGAATACAAGCTAGGTGAGGCACCAGTTTTATCTTTAATTCTGAACAATTTGAGCTGCTGTTGTTTTTTTTTTTTTTGAGAGTTTTTTTCCAAGGAGCAAAAAAGGGTGGGAAAAAGCAAAAACGTCCTCTTTGTGTAAAAATAATTATTCCTTTTTTAATTCATTCAGTTCTGTTTTGTATTTTAGAGTGTTCTAATTTTAAAAATACTTACAAGTAGGTATCTATGGGTTAGATTTTTTTTTATTCATGAAACTTCTGCTTTACAAACTTCAGCTAGGTGTGCTTCAAAGTCTGATAACGAGCAAAAGAAAGATAACCCCTATTTATGGTATTAATTAAAGAAGTCCTCATCTCAGTTATAAGGCAGTGGGAGGAAGTAAAATAATAAGAGTGAAATATATGTGTGTGCACCACATTAGAAATCACTAATTAATCTACAATTAAAATCTGTTGCTATCAGACATGAAAATTCAATATATATATCTTAGATTTGTCCAGAGTATAATCTGCTTTCACCTCCTTATAGAACATAAAAAGGATCAGACAGAACTGAGACTAGCATGTGATGAAAATTTTCCCTTACAAATGTTTTTCAACAGAAAAAAAACCCAACAGTAACAAAATTCTAAGTCTACTTCTTAGGTTTTCTGATGTGATTTAAAAAAAAAAAAATCCCTGCAAGTGACATTTTGTTAATAAAATTAAGCTTACTCTTCTTGGACAGTCCTGCAGTAGTGTCTTATCTTTGACATGAGATAATCTAATTGATACAGGATTTTCTTAGATATCCTTTTAATTTCTTCGAGAAGGGAGGATTTCTGGCTATGTTACTGTAAGCATAATTCAGAGATTCCCTCGGTATAATCAGTGGACACCATACCTCTTGATACCGTTAGGAGAAGGAAACACAACATGTGATAGGAGATATATTTCAAACAGGAAACTTGGTTTAGAAAAATAGTAGTGTTTTCCACAGCACAATTTCTAAATCACAATATTTTTTCTGTCCAAATATCTTGATTATCACAAGGAAAAAAAGAAAACAAAAAAAAAAAAACATTGACCTTTTTGACTGAGATTATTTGAAAACATGTTTTTTGGCACTTTTCCTAAACCTACTCCTACTTTCATAACATAATAATCAGCACCTAATTTGCAGTGCTGATACAAAACCCCATCATTTTTAGTTTCTCAAGAAATTGTGTATATTACTCACTTCAGCTGATAAAGTCACTTGTTGGTGACTTCATATCCAGCAAATGCCTTTATTTAAGACATGCAGCCCTCTAGTACATGCTGTCATAAACTCATCCGTTCATCTGACATGAAAGCTTACTAAGAACCCTACCTAAAAGTACTTGTACATATGAGATAAGCAAATGAAATAGTAAAAAGATGTAAAGTTTGCATACTTTATCATACCACGTTCGGGCATCACAAAGTATTCCTCAAATCTTTACTAGACGTTGGTATTACAAAATACTGTTCATTTTACCATGCCATATTATTCCCTTTTGGGGTTGACAACTATGAAAACACTCCAATTTCAACAATTAAACTCCAAAGTCCTGAGAGCCTACAGAAGCAGGTAAAGAAATCAGAAATATTGGAAAAATGTTTAAATGGGAACTTTGCCTTAGTTTCAAATGCTTAACTGCTTGAGACTCAACATCATGCACGAAGTATTGAAATGTTACATTTAGAGCATAGGACTAACTGGTGAAACATTCACTCAATGGGAGCCATTGATTTACCATTTAGAATCATCCCATAGAGACAATAGCCATAAAAAGCAGAAAGACATAAAGCAGAGTGTCAGTCAGGATCAGATTCTCGATTGTAGCAAGGGAGAAGGGGTGTGGAAAGGAGAAAGCCACTTACTATTTTTTCTTTCACTGCTTCCACATGGTCAGTTCTTGGCAAAGGTGCTGTTTGAACAGGAATTTCTACTTCCTGAGCTTTTTCAGCTTTCAGAACTGTTTGTGAAATCCCAGTTGTCAAACTTTCTTTCTTAACATCCTCTTCCTTCTTAGCTTGCAGTCCCTTATAGGGTGCTTCAACTTCTGCTTTCTGTTCAGCAACACTGTCTTTAGTCTCAGTTGTAATTTGTTCTTTTTTGTCCTCTGGATGTGGTGTGCTCTTTTCTGGGAGCAGAGGTTTTTTATCTTCTTCCAATGTGCTTAGAGGCTTCTTTTGATCTGAACTTATTGTTGCAGGAATTTTATCTGCTGAAAGTGTCTTCGACAGTTTCACTTGCTGAAGTTTGGATTCTTCTTTTTGAGCTTCCTGTTGGAATTTCTCCACTGACGAAGTTTTCATGATTTTCTCATGTTGAAGTTTTGGATCTTCTTTCTGAATTCCATGTTGGATTTTATCAACTGAAACTGCCTTTGACAATTTGACCTCCTGAAGTTGTTCATCTTCCTGCTGAGCTGCAGGTGGGATTTTGTCAGCTGAGAGTGCCTTTGCCATTTTCATCTCTCGGAGTTTTGGGTCTTCTTTCTGAATTCCATGTAAAATTTTGTCAGCTGAGGGTATCTTTGCTAGTTTTGCCTCTTGAAGTTTTATGTCTTCCTTATGAACTCCATGCAAAATTTTATCAGCTGAAGATGTTTTTGCCAGCTTTGCCTCTTGAAATTTTGCATCCTCCTTCTGAACTCCATGCAAAATTTTATCAGCTGAGGGTGTCTTAATCAGTTTTGTTTGCTGGAGCCTCGGGTCTTCCTTCTGAGAAACACGTTGGATTTTATCAGCTGAGGGTGTCTTGACAAGTTTTCCCTGCTTAAGTTTTGCATCTTCTTTTTGAATTCCTTGTTGGATTTTATCAGCTGACAATGTCTTTTCCAGTTTTCTCTGTTGAAGTTTTGGAGCTTCCTTCTGAACGCCTGGTTCTTCTTTAGGTTTTGCTGCTGCTGGAGTAGGAGGTGTAGAAGTCTTCTGCGGGGAAGGCGAGACAGCAGGCACAGGCTGTTTCTGAGGAGTGGCAGGTGGTTTGGATACTGGTTGAGAAGGGCCTGCTTTTGGAAGGGGCACCTTGCCCATATCCCCAAGTTGTCCTGACATTGCCCTTTGGGTCTGGCAGTTTAAGCACAGCCATTCCTGCACCTGTGAGGAAACAAACATATGAAGTTACTTATTTGAAAACTTAGTAAAATCATATCATTTTCAACTGATACAGTTGAATACTTTTAATCTGAATGCTATGCGTCCTGAGAAATTATTTTCTTTATTTGCTGCTTTTGCAGGAAGACCCATAACACCTTTCTATGAGAAATTAAGCATGTCAGGCTCCAGAAAGCCAACTCGAACAAATGTAAAGATACAACGTGAAAACTAACAGCAATGACATTGTTCCAAAGTATTGATGACCTTTATGTTCAAAGTTGACTTAGGTATTTCTAACATCTATGGTTTTCTAAAGCCTCTGTACTCCATCAATAGCTCCCTCTAATTCTGTAAATCTGAGTAAAAGGGGACCAACTGAGACCGATGGCTCTGTGTTTCTCTTCAGAAGTTACCTTCCCCTCTTGAATTTGTGTATGTATGTCAGTGTAAAAATTTAATATGGCTGTAACCCAAAAGGGATATCACCTGTCTGCTCTCTTTATTACTAAATCCCTGCTGCACACTGGCTTTTACTCTTCTTCCCAGAAAATCAGAAAAAAAAAAAAAAGGACAAATGATTATATCTGTGCAAAAGATCTCACTGCCAGTTGCCTAGTTACTACATGAGAGGAGTAATCAGACTGTTTCCAGTGGGATTTGGGATATAGTTTCTTTAGTCTAGCAAAAGGAAATTTTAAACACAGGAAAGTGCAGAAAGGAAAGAAAGAGACCGGAATCTTCTCAATACTAGAACAGATAATGCAGCTCTACTTCACTAGTGCAAAATGAGCTTCACTGGAGGATGAGAGATCTATGCTGCACATTAAAATCTTTGTATACTTGTTTTTAACTCCTTTTACTTTGATGATGGAAGGTCTCAACAATTCATTTGCTGTATTTCTCTGATTTAGATAACTTCATTTCCTACTGAACGTGAAGCACATGGAAAACAGAGCAAAATTGTTCTATTAGTAATTATACAGGTAATACTGCTGATAATATTAGGATAGTACAGATGACTGATCATTTATATACCATTGACAATTTCAGAATATCCAGTGGTATATAATCAGTTGCCCAGAAGATATGCCATTTAGTCAGAAGAAGAGGGTATCTGGCAAAAGTGTGCAACCTCCAAAACATGCATGCATTTTGTATTTACAAGTAATAGAGTAATAACTGAGATAACACCAAAAGCAGAGACTGGAGCCCCAGCTCTGCCCCTGCCAGCAAAGCATGCACAATTGACAGGAGTTAAGCATCAGACTCCCTGCTCTCCTTCTGACTCCATGTAACTTGCCTTTTTCAGTGTAAAGAGGGGCCTGACTTCCACAAATGCACCCACAGGTTTCCCTACCAAGAGTCCTTAACACTCGGTAATGGCAGCATATCATCAGTGATATGGCATTTCTCACAGAGTAATAGAGTTGGTCATGACAGGACCACAAATTGCTTTTCAAGGTAGTCAAGCAAAAGTGAGGCATCCCTCTGTCTATCTGTAGCAATGGAGCTCAGGTGCTCGGCTCTCACATCCCAGCCAGGGTATTTATAAGTGCATTAGTGCTAACTAAAGTTTACGTGTACAGTAGGTATATCCAGAATACATTGATTTTTGGTATTTTAGAAATTAAGAAATTTTTAGATTAGCTGGTTTCAAACACTTTCTGGAATTATCTAAAATCTACCAAACCCCCCAATTTGTGAAGTCTATTTGCATCCTTCTGATCCAAATCCCATTGTTAAATAGCTTTACAATTATCTTGTTTTTTAATTGTTTTTAAAATAATCAAATCACTACTATGATGCTGCCCTTTTGAAAAAAAAATAGCTGATTTAGTTAATAAGTGAAATATAAATTACAAGAACTGCAGATGTAATGTGAATTGCACATGAACCAAGATTTCCTAAGAAGACCTCATGTGGTCTAATTTTCTTGAAATGCAACTAAGGAGAGACTATTTAATGTATAAAATAATTTTCTTTGTCTGACAAATTTTGTAACAGGCACAAGAAATGCAAGAACGCATGCATTATTATTCAGGTCATCTAACAATTGCCTTGTGTATTTATTATTCTACTTTTATAGAAAATGACCCAAGTACTGAGTCCTAGTAATTGATGCAAATAAATGTTTATTAAAAATATTTCACAATTTTGTACCGATAAATGGAGTTTATTGACTGAATCAGCTGTCTCCAAATGCAATGGAGCCCCTAATCACTACCATACCCTTTACAAATCCAAACTGAATGTTGTTCTGTATCAGACTATTAAATATAATTTAGTTTGTTGTTTTTTTTTTTCCTGTGGAAAAAAACATTAAACATAATCCTCCAGGGAAGATTACCCTCCTCCATAGGATTTAAAGTGCTCCAACTGCATGTCATTTGTCTGCAAAGTACTAATTAAGAAATAAAAATGGAAGTAATTTCTGTTTTGAAGAATATGTAAAATATAACTTAGTTTTCTTGAAAATATTTCTGCTAAAGGTGTTGATCTGGCATTTTTCCTCCCTTTTTATGCTAAGCAACATTTTTTTTTTCCTAGAAAACAGTATTGGGAGCCATAACTATGTTGTGAACTGTCTTTTATAAACTTAAAATGCTAATACACCAGGAAACAAATATCGTCCACAGAAAATCATGATGTTAGTATTATCAGCAATTTATAAGTGACTAAATATACTAGATAATATTTAGTATAAACATACTAAAGAAAAAAGATCCAATTTCGTAGTATCCTTGACTCTTCTCTCATAAAGATAGTGAAGACCACTACACAAAGTTGACTAGATAATTACGATAGATCAATTTTCTATTAAATTTACTGGAGGGGCCCAAAAGCTTTTCAACCCACTAAAAAAGAGGGCCAGCTTTTGCCTTCTCCAATCAGCCTGACAAATACTCATTTCATAATGTAAGCAGAAATACCACCATCATTATTTGTGCTAATATAGCTCCTGTCAGTATGGGGCATGGGAATAAGACAATACTTAAACGTTATTAAGCTTCTCAGAATCTAGCCTTAACCATCTTTAATTTCATAAAAACATAATTAATGGCTTCCTACATGAAACAATCCACGGTTCAAGAGTTTGTGGAATTTCACATACACGCTATATAGATATTCTTAAAGAACATGTTACTTTGTACATTAAATGCACATGTTCTTCTTACAGTACCATTTGTTTGTGATATAATTTCCATTTATTTCCTTATAACATATACATATCCAGTTTCTGGGGTCTATGCATGTTTATTTTCCATACATCTACTTTTGCCTCTTATTACTTCTTCCAGCTCTGCTGGTTATGTAGATCCCACTTAGTAACTCTTCAGCTGCAGCCTACTCAATGCTCATACACTTCCTCCTTCTCAGATTAATCAAGTCACTTCCCTTTCCTCATTTAAATCCTTCACAGACTCAGTTCTTTAAACTGTCTATAATAACTTTAGCAACTTCAGTAATAGTATTAGGTATTTAAAAACTAAAGCAGTTACCCAGCCACTGTTTCCTCTCAGCTTTGCTCACCAACCATACTCAGTGTCAAAGTTCTTCTACTAGAGGACTGTGCTTTGTGCTGGGCACACAGCAGAACAAGTCTCTTAAAAGGGAAATAATGGCAATTAACAAGAGCAAAGGAAGGTGACAATGAGCAAATTTGCAAACTCCGCTAAATCTTGTCCAGAGATGGAAGTCCTGGTCTTGCCTCCCTGCCATACTGATGCAAGTGATGCTAGTGAAATGACCTGGAATTGTGCAGATATACAGTGATTTAACGAACCTTGCCACTGTCCTATTCGACTTTAGTTATATCCACATCTATTTACCACTTTATTTTTTAGTGTTGCTAAATAGGCAGGGCAAATACTTCTCCCAAGCTACGTGTTCTAAATTCCAATTTAAGTTTTTATAATTGTGTGGGTATTTGATCACAAAAGAGCCCACAAAAATCTTCTTATATCACCAGCCCTCTAGCTCATGACTCTCTGTCAGAATGGTTCTCTGTAAAATCAAATTTTGTACCATAAAGTCATATGCCTCAGTTTTAGACTTGTCTTTTCCTCAGTTAACCTCATGCCCTGAATGCAAGCTTTTCCCTAAGGCTATCTTTTCAGTTAGCCTGTCAACCCAAATTTATTAGGACTTGGGAAATGGGCATCATCTTCTTTCAGCAGTCTTTCACTAGATAAATCTTAGTACTTTACAGAATTCTTCACATGCTTTGGTTCCTGAATTGGCAGTAGACATTATTATTGGTATCACAAGTGATACTAGTGTGGTTTAATATTCTGAATCCTTGGCACTCTCCCTATCTTTTTAGCAATCCTTACTACCCCATATTGCTGGACAGGACAAAGTAGCTGTGTCACAATGTTCTCCTCATTCAATTTTATAATAAGCAAATGTCATCATGAAAAGGGCACACATCTAACATCCATTTTGAATGTCTACTCTTCAATTGTCATGCAAGAGTTCGGGCATTTCAGTTCCTTTGCTTTTGTATTCACATACCACAATGTTAGAAAATTTCAAGTTGAAAATAACAGGTCAACTATTCCATCTCCCTCCCAGTCAAGGATTTTTTATTGCAGCATCTCGATAAATTCATTACCCACTCTTGGCAAACACTAATTGGTGAACTAGAGTTTTGCTTTAAATGAAAGTATCTCAAAGTACTTAACACATTTGTGAAAGTAAAAAAGAAACACCTCATCCCATAAAACGTCTCTAAGTTATTTCAGAAGGCAAATGCTTTTGTTTCATTTAGGTAACAACCAACTACTTCCTTTGTAATGGTTAGATCATATCTTTTTCCCTTCCTAATTCTCCTCCTCACTGCTCTTAGTAAAACAAAATCATAAAACCAACACAGGAATGAAAAAAGTATTAAGATATAAATATCTGAAAACTGAATATCATTCTGATTTCACTATCTTTATTGCAAAATGGAATCTTTATTGAAAACTATATGGTAATTAAAAAAAACCACCTGAATATATCTATGAAAAGAAAAGCATCCTTTTTCTCCCACGTTACCTCATAAACAAAACAGAGGAGGAATGCAGGCAGTCACTAAAATATTTTTCTTATTACTTGCATTTGCATTTTTTTTAACTAAATATAGATTTGAGTATGTTTCTTAGAAAACACAATAAGGAGATATTTAAAAGTAAGACATAAATACTAATATTACTAATATTAAATAGTTGTTGTGAGACTAAGGAAGTTTCACCTTGGATATTTATTTTTAATTGATTTGGTTTTTATTTTCACAAACTTGTGCAGCATGTTTCCAAGATCTTATATGAATAAGGTTCTTAACGAAATAGTAAAAGTAACCAAATAGCCCACACAGAGAGGAAAAGCAATCTGACGAACATAGCAAACTCCATCTTGAAAATCGGAAAAAGCAGGGATGAGGAAAGAATTTACTAAAACTGAGCTAAGTCAAATTCTGCAAAGGAAGCTTAATAAAGCAACAAAATATTTGTTTTCCTTGTATATAAAAAGATATCCACAGTGCAGTTAAGATTGCTTCAGAGTTAAAGGTATGGTCCACATAAAATGTGCTTTAATCTCAAATTTTTATAATAGATTGAACACAAACAAATGTCAACAGGAAATGAGTACACAGAATAGAAATCATCATATTGGATGTGGAAATTCATGACCATGGTCTCATAGTATTCATTAAAGTATATTGGCATAAGAAAGCCAAATCAAGCAGCTATACATAATCCATACAAACTGAGTGACACACAGCTTGCCCACATTCAGCTCACATCCACTTTTATTTAACATGCAGAAGAATTGATCCTGGTAACTACGGCTCTGGTCATCCATTGTAAATGTTTAAAAATGTTTAGAAAATAATTTGAAAGTAAATTGAATTGATTCTTGTGATTAAGAGAAGGGACATATTCTAAAAGGCAATATGGGTTTATTGGAGGAAGACTGTGTCAAATAAAACTTGTATTTTTTTACATTTATATACCTGGATTAGAGAAAAACAACTGAACCTGTGCCACTGTGAATTAGTAAAATTAGTAGAGATGGGTCAAGAAATTGCTTTGTAAGGAAAACACATCTACAGAGGGAAACTACTCTACGTTCTTCTTAAGCTTTAATTACTTTTCATATGTTTTAGTGACTTTACAGTAGTCAGGCTTTGGAAGTCTTCACATCCTCCTGCCCTGGAGAGATATATTGTTAACATGAGCCTGGAGTCACTCTTCCTCTTGTGAGGTCCCTGTATAGTTTGTTACGGAATGGCCCTTTTTGTAAAACGAAAGAGAGAAGGAATTCTTGAAACCCTCGGCCCAGACATTTAGAAGTCTACAATGCAAGGTCTAGGCTTGTGCAGCACAGCTCTGAGTCCTCAATTTGGTTTTACTGAGAAAAAGGCTGTTAAGATGTGAGGTGCGTGAGAGAAAGCCAGGGAATGTAAAGAAGAAAAAACGCAAAACACATGAGACCGAAAAACCAATGTGTTGATGGGAGAACAGTTCAAGAAGAAAAATACTGACATGAAGAGGTATAAAATCAAAATAAATATACACAGAGGTGGGTGGCAGCAACTCAGCAACAGCAACAGTCAGTATGTTTCAAGGAGCAGGAAAAGTTGATGCTTCCTCATTTGGCTGATAATTGCCTGGCCAGGAAATACTATTCAAGGGTCTCACCGAGATAGTGAGTATATTAATATTAATATTTCTTCAGACATATCTGTCAGCTATATGTATTCATCAACAAATAATTGCTCTGCACTCCTAAAGTCTTTACATCTTCCTTCTTGAGTCCCTCTGCATATGGCAGACTTTGCCTATACAAAGCCACGTATAGAGGGATGGTTACTCTCCCACCTAGAACAGGAATGGTAGTCAGAGTATTTCTTTGGGATGTGTGAACTACAAACTCAAATCCCACACACACTGAGGACTCAGATCTCCCACCTCTAGGGAAAATATTCAAATTGCTAGATTTACATGAAAAGAAGGTACCACCATTATTGCACAGAATGATAGAGGAGCATAGGTATTCAGAGAAAGACCACCAAATCAGACTGCAGAACTGGCAGGAGAAAACTTACAAAAATAAAATACAAAACCCTCACACTCTCCCCTATTCAAGGAGTGTTAGGCAGGAGGCAGCTGCCTGAGCAGCCAGCTTGGCAGAGGCATGGTCCACAGTTGAGCCTCTGTGGTGTCCAGAATTAGGAAAAAATATGGAAAGGTTTTCATGGATACTCTGTGCCTGTGGAGGTTACAGGCACTTTTCCAGGATCATTCTCCATAATTTATACACATAAATTTTGTCTAAAATGCCACTTAGGATCTTAAACATATTTTTGGATTCTACTCCAAGTGGAGAACAGGATGTGCAAACAAATGCTTGGTCAGATGGTTGATTTTTGGAGAAGAGGTCAGAAGAATATCGCTAATTTAACCTAGGGAAATGAATCCCACAAATATGACATATAATAGGAAAGGTATACTGGCTGCAAACCAAATGGATATAAATTGTGCATGGATAAATTAGGTATGAAACTATAAGATACTTCCTTGCCATTACTGATTTGTAGTTTGAAGTGCAATACAATAGGAGTGGTGGTACATGAAACACAGCTGATTTCAATATGTGCTGTGATTGCCAACAAAATCACTCAATGATTCATGAAATCCAACCAGTTTTACAAACTGCATTCCTGTAACAGTACTTAAAAGCAGAACACATGACGGAATTAACACTAAATAGATTCATAGCATTTAGCTGACTTTAAATGTGAAGCTTTCTTCTAGCCACTGAAGAGAGATCATAGAAATACACAAAAGATGAGTCAGGTAAGTGTGAAGTATCAACTTAAACCAAAAACCAGCAAAAATCCCTGCAGAATAAAGAAGTTTGTCCAAAGAAGGAGAAAGGGATTAGTTTGAGATTCTTTTTTTTGTTTGAAGTTGCAATCAAGCTGAGATTGTTTTCTGAACAAAGCAACAAGATGACCAGCTTTTCTGTCTTTCACAAATCAAGGATTTCAATATGTTATTGAGGAAGACCAAGTTATCTCAGCATTTCAGAGTATTGTCATTAATTGATAAGCTTACTTCTAAGCCATTGCAACTACGAAGTAAGTTATTTTCAACTGTTTTCATTGTAGAGTTGTGTACCTTACCCAGTTTTGACTGCTTATGTGACTTGTTGGTATACACATCAAAAGTCACAAAAAATGACATGACAAAAAATGAATTTTATATATTTATTTCTATTGCCACTGGGAAGGCAATACAGCAAAAATGTAAGCTTGCCTATTTTTCCCGGATGCATGAGTAGAATATTTGGCTACTACCGTGCATGGCTATTGAAGACAACGATTGCTATCCAGGCTTATGCAGCTCAATTACGCTATATACATAAAAGTCTCAAAAGACTTTTGGTCAGTGCGTTGGAAGACACAACCAATATCAACATAAGAAAAGTATCAAGCTTACTTTTCTTTATGTCAACTTTGAAGTGCAACAGGAACCTAGAACAGAAAAATGCCAAAAAAATTGTACTTAACCTTTACTGGTTCAAAGGCATTGCCACTGACAGTGCTAGTATTTGTCCTGAACTGTGATACCTCAGCACACAGTCTGTGTGAAAAGCTGCCATTTCTGCCTGCTGCTCCAAGGCAAGTTATTTTTTTTACTCAATGTCTGATGGGCAGCAATAAAAGTAAAATCTCTTATTCTATGTCTGCAGTCCATAATCTTCTGTCTTAGATTATGGGAATTCTAATCATTACTGAAGGAAATAAAACAGTTCTAATAAAAGAAATCTTAAATTTCTGAAGGCTGTTTTAGCTTCCATCCTTAGAATAAAACGTTTTGGCATAAAACTGTCATTAAATCCACTAAAAATTACCTCTTGATTGTTTTTTCCTTCAGTTGCTTTAAGCATCTTCCAGCATCTCTTAATGGCAATATATTTCATGCTTTTAGAGGGAGAAAGAAACATTCCAGCATATTAGAAGACATATTCAAATCACAAAAATTCAAGTTTATTGGAATTACTGTGTAATTATTCAGTGTGGTCTAACTGAACACTTCTTTAGGCTGTTAAATCTTATTTGTCGCTTAGCATTCTTCATAACACTGAGGTAGGCACTACCTAAGCAGGTGAGAAAGCAGGATTTGAACTAAACTGTGGATGTGTGTCATGTAGACATTTCTAATTGTGCTTGGTAACTTTTATCTTCAATGGAGAAAACCAGGAACATTTAGAAGGCAGTTAATTACACCTATCATAAGACATTAGAGAAACAGACTGGCACTTTAAAAGTGCCTGTTTGTGTCCACTGACTATAAGTCAAGAGTGTAGCTGATTAGACCAGTTACTCATGTCTACATCTGACGTAGTGAATATCACCTTGATTTTTAAGCTGGAAGAAATTGCAACAAATAAGAAAAAAATAAAGACATGGGAAAATGCATGATGGCAAGGAGATAGTTATGCCCTAAAATCTGCTCTGGAACCTTTATCTTGAATGCAGTGACTATTCACAACCGCTATTTGGATTTTCCCCTCCTTTTTGTTTTTCCCTGTCTTTAATGTCTTCCATTCAAGTTTGTGTTTACTCACTAACAAAAGCTTTCATGGACTCTGAATTTCTGAATAAACACATCTAAGATGCTGGACTGATAACAACAGCGTAAGAGCCGCAAAAGGTGACAAACAGTCCACCTATGTTTCTGAAGTGTTTGTACATCCCAAGAAATTCTTCTCTACCTTGTTATTATCCTGTCAAGCAAAGCCTGATGACCTCCACAGGTCCCTTTGAACCACAACCATTATGTCATTTAATGGGCATGTGAAAAACTAATACCTTGGCACCATTGCATAGTGTGTGGTGCATTGCAACATTTTATTCAGTCAGAAGGTTTCAAAGAATACCCCCTAAAATCTAAAATCTTAAATTAAAAGGTTTATTTTACAGAGCGGTAGAGCAGTCAGGAAGTTATTTCGAATGCACTAAGATTTTGCTCTGGCTCCAGAAAAAAAAAAAGCACTCATGGAACTTTGTCAACTGGTTTGTTGTCACTAATGATTTCTTCTTTTTCTCCCACAACAAATGCTAAAGGAAGAGAGCTGTAAATACTGCAGCAGATTACTGGAAAAGTACAAAGGAATCGCCGTTCCTCCCAAGTGTTAGGAATTATCTGCTCCTTAATTTTAATAGGGTTGGGAGTTCTGAATATTCCTCTCAATTACGAACAGATGAAATGTGAACATGACAACACAAAAATGACCTACTTCTCCAAGTGAAGACAACTCTGAAATGTGTACTTACTTCAAGATACATCCCAGCATCTTCAGGAAAAGCTTAAATAGTGTGTCTTTTTGGCAACTGCTCTGTTTTTTCATTTTAGTAATTAAATTTGATAGATAACAGTATTTTCATGTGTACAGTGCCTGTGTATACTTTAATTATCTTTAATTATTTTGCTGAAGGCCTACAGAGACTTAGAATCATGCTGTCAATACACAAAAATGTATCACTAGTGTATAGACTATCATAGAAGGAAAAGAGGCAAAGCTGTTGAAAAATAACTGTTTTTCTTATTGCAGAGGGGGGAATAGTACTATACTTGCTTTTATTCTGCATCTAGCTGAACTGTCATGTATTTGTTGATTTTTTTCATGCACTGTTATAACCACATGACTAGTAATCCTCCATTGTATTGGCAGGTTTAGCTGTAGAGGTGCTATTGCCCGAAACAAAGGAATGAGCCTTCCTCTTCAATCTTACTCACACAGAGAAATTCCCATCAAGTATTTTACTGCCTCTGGTGACCACTTCTTTCATTACCATGGTAAAACCAACCCCTATGAAGGGAAAAAAGAAATTCTTGATTCCAACAAAAACCCACAAACGTTGCCTGTAAAAGAATAATTTCTTTTTTTTTTTTTTTTTTTTTTTTTTACAACTGTGCAAGGAAAAGATTCTGAGACTATAGCTCCTTTAGACAATTATATATCATAGAATCATGGAATGGTTTGGGTTGGAAGGGACCTTAAAGATCATCAGGTTTCAATGCCCCTGCCATGGGCAGGTACACCTCCCACTAGATCAGGTTGCTCAGGTTGTACCCTTTATTATAACAGTCTCAACGAATAACTGTTTTCTGTGCCTTCTAGCAGCTGAATTACTATTCCCCACATAACTGGTCAGCAGAGAGTGTGAGTATTCCCATCCCACAATCGCTATTATTTGTTCTGAACTGACAAAACGTCTAGTGTCACGGATGGCAGTAAAACAACAAACAATTCCATCCCCTGAAGAGTTCACAGTCTGTTCAGTCCTGTGCTCAATGTTGACCTTTTATTTCCCTAGAGGAAAATAGTTTTTTTTCCCCTCAAACTAGGGCTTAGCTATGGAACTAGATGAGATCAAATCTGTAGCAAAAAGGAGAACTATTCTTAATGTTTCAGGGTGCCTAGTGCTCAGTGGATCTTTACCACATCTCAGAATCCATATTTGATGATAAACTGCAAATTCAACCTTTTTTATCTGAACCTTAATGGTTCATATTAATAAACAGCTCAACCATTCTCTGCAAAATCTTTTTTATTTTGGTCATCCCCAAAAGAAATACAGAGATAACTGATATACATCATTATTCTGAAAAGTCATTTTGCATTTTGTTTGCTCTTGCAAACCAGATAATCCTAAAACTAACATGTGTAGTTTGTTTCAACAATATGCTTTGCAAAAACAGTAATCTCTGCTAAGACAGATTGAAATGTGTCTGCCTTTTGCTCATATTTAGTCTATTACTGTGTGAATAGTCCCCAAGAGGGATCTGCGTGCTGCTCCACAGAAGAAGTGGCTGATCTACACTCCAAGTGAAATGCTATGGAGGAGGATGGAAATACTTACTTGAAGAATAAAAAGGTGGTTTTTCTTTTTTTTCCTCCTACTTCCATCCCATCTCATCTCAACTAAATTTTAATACTTAAATGAGGAGCTAAAGTTTTGACCCTGGCTCCTCAAATTCACCCACCAGGCTACGGGACATTATGTCCAGACACGAACACTATGGTGGCCTGACTATTGTATCTATTCCTGGTAATAGATAGCCTATTAGCCTGGTAATAGCCTACAGCAAACTATGCTCCAGACAAACCTCATGTCAAGGATGTATTTGAGATCTGCTGAGACCCTATACTAGAGTCTAAAGATAAACCTTTCTTAAAACGATAGCCTGAAGTAAGGTCCTAAATCAATAGTCCGATACTGAAATAAATGGTCTGATTTTTGAAAGTTCTAAATACCTTTAATCAGAACCACAGTGTACAGGTCTGTTTCATCACTCCTGTTAATTGTAACTTGGCTTTACTATTTGAGGTTTTTTATTTAGTAATGATTTACATATAATGTTTCCTTTCCATGTTACGTGCCTGATATATGAATTCTTTAGGTGCCTGAAAATGAGGGGGAAAGGCAAAGAAACAAGAAGACAAAGAGACTGGGGAATAATTCATAGTCAAGGAAACAGACTATTCTCAAGGAAGAGAGTACAGGTCCAGCAGAAAGTGAAGGAAAATCACTTGCCTGACTTTGGAAAATTATATTAATCATTAAGTACTACAGTAAGAAGTTTGCATACAACCACTTCCTGATACAATGGCAGTGAATGGCAGTAAAGAGATAATAAAGCAAACAAATGCAATAGATACTGTATGATTACATCTGTGTAGAATGACCATGACTTTGTGTGATACAACAAATGCTGAGAAGCACATACACCTTCCAGCAACTTCTTGAGCTCTTCCCAAAACACCCAAAATGAGGTGAAAACCACACTGACCTCTCTGCTTTAAGATCATGACAAGGGCAGTATGAAGAGATGGCAGAGCGCACGAACACAGAAATAGAGTCACAGCTGCCATCTCCTACAAAAACTGGCTGTTTTTTTCCAACACATGGGTCAGAGCAACACTGTAGCATTAAGCGTGGCCACGTTCACTGGTAAGAGGCAAATTCCCAAGCTTTGTGGTAATGCAGTCCAAAGTCCAAGGAAAAGTAAAGGAAGAGATGAGGTGCAGCTGCAAAACGGGAAACCCTAGCTTTTTCATTCTCATGGCTTCTGCCTCTTCTGAGATTTATGCTGATTACGTCTCAAGAAAACTGTGGAAGACACACTTTAACTAATCCTGATCTTTCCTGCATGTTTGGTTCATTCATTTCACCTCGCACTTTCCTGCCTACGATTTTGCCCTTGCACAGCCACACAATAGGAAATACTGGAAAGATTGTCTTAAAAAGGAATATGCCATTTAGTTAGCAAGATAATCCTGTCAAATATTGTAACAAAAAATGGGAGCATGCTGTGCATTTCCACAATTTGGCAAATATGTACACGAATTAAAAATAAAGGACTAAAAATAAAACATTTTTCTTGGAAAACTTCAGAACAACATTCATTAAAATTTCTTCTCAATATTTCTTACAGAAGCACGCTTGCAATCTGTTTAAAAGCATAACATACTGCGATGCTACAGTATGACTTAAAGCAGATGTTTTCTTGGTGCTTAATGTGCAAATAAATCCTATATACTCCAGCAATCATACGTAATAAGCTTGAGTTTGCTTTCAGGAGACACCATGAGTGCTATTACGCAAAGAAAATACCAAATAATCTAAACCCATGTAAGTCTGCAGAAACAAATGTACCACTAACTCTCAATATAAATATTAGATAGAGGAGGAAAAGACAGGTTTTAACCACTAGGAAAAAAACCCAAACCACACAAAAGAAACCAAAGGCAGTGAGATGAGGGAACTTAATTTTTCTGTCTGGTTAATGTTATACATCAGTGATAGCTCCTTGGAAGTAAGTAAGGGTGAGACCCCAAAATATTGAGTTGGACTATGGTAAGAATACTCGGTTTCCCAATGGGCTCACAATGCCTGGTAACAGACACATGCATTGTGCTGCTCCCTCATGCCAAAGTTTTGTAGTCAGGGTAAAACCTCAAATTGTATGATCCACGGAGTCCAGGACTGCGTTTTTAAAATATTAATCTCATTTGTATTTTATGATGGAATAGTTGTTTCTGTAAGACTGAACAAGTTTTAATCAAACCTCCACAATTAGTTCTAAATAAAAATGCCAAGTGCTTCCAATATCCGGGAATGCTACATTAATGAATTGAAGATTATTTGTTTTAACCTTGTAAAATTCAGTTTGTCGTGTCTCAAAATACACATGGAACTGCTTTAGTGATTATGAAGTGGGAAAAATAATCTACACAGATAACAAAAAATAAAGTGCCCCTGAAATGGTCTCCCTGCAGTCCTTAGTTGTTCTATCACTACTTTTGCTATCTGTCTCTGGAAGAATAAAGAATCCTCTCAAAGCTTTAAAACTAATTATACAATAACTTAGCTAGTTAAGATGATTCAGAATTCCTCCTTGATGAGAAGACAGAGGATCCTTCCCCACATCTTCGTCCAATTGCTCTAAGACATTACATTTTTCATGAAATGGGCAAATCAATAATCTTACCCTCATACACATATGAGCGATACACAGACAGACATTAACACGCAGAATGCTGTAGGAAGCCAAACAAGCTCACTCAATATAGTCATAGGTTCCTGAAGCAAGAAATGGCCATTGTTCTTAACAGATTTGATGCTTTCATGCCAAAATCCATCTAGTTTCACCATGAAGTTTCTATTCTCAACCTTGCAGCACTTCTTTTAGAAAGATAAGCAAATTTATGGAGGAGGAACTTCTCCATCTTCAAAGTTAATTGTTCCATAAGTTACTCTATCTGTAGGAAATTTTTTACATGTAGACTCTTAGATGACACAAAAAAATAAAAAAAAAAATCTAGTGAAAATATGAATTATTAATTATACTTGTATTTCTAAAGCATTGTATTAAAACTTTAAGAAGTTAAACTTTAAAGGAAGCATTGCAAGACCAAAATTCATGTGATACAAGCTCAGAACTTTCCTATATTATGTAGCCAGATTCTAAATATATATTGTACTCACAGTCCTTTTTAGTAACAAATATCACTGTTATTTTGTAATGAAAATATCTCCTATTTTAAACTAGACAAAACTCTACAACAATAATGCTAAAAACAGAATCAAGATGGCTGTACTTATTTTGAAATAACAACATTTCCGTTTATATTTTAAATCATGCTTATTGGTTTTTTTTACCTTAAGTCAGGTTTAACAAACCTTACTCTTGTGATTAACAACCCATTTGTCTCATTCTTACAATGTCAGCAGGAACTGCATGGAAACTTAACTTTTATCTTAAATCACAGCCTGTCTTCAACTGTGTTTTAAAAGGGTATTTGATGCTAAAATGTCCTTTTAGATACATTGCAAATATTAAAAAACTTTAAAAAATATTTTTAAATACCTTTAATATAAAATGTGACTGGGTTCTATTAACTGCTCTTTTACTGTATTGAAAAGAACCCATTAGTAAAAGTAAACAATTCTCTTACTTTACTTCTACACCTGAAATATTAACATCTGTCACAAAAGCAAAAAAAAAAAAAAATCCTCCAAAACTTGGACTAGATTCTATCTTTTCATTCCTTATTTAAAAAGGAATGATTGCCTATGTGGACTACAATTAGCCATCTATCAAATGTGTTGCTGTTATTTGGAATAGACCAATCTTACTTTCTCATTAAAAGTCAATTTTCAAGTCTTAATTAATCTTGAAGCATTTGCTCAACTCCTGAAACACTCTTTAAAAGAACCTGTTTACATCGGAGATAACATAACATGATGCAGTCTTCCAGGATGAGTGATACTAATGTCAGCTTCTAATTAATTTAATTGTAGGTTCCTTATTAAGTCAAGAACAAACATCTGGAGATAAAAGTGACAAAGGAGTCAATAGCTCTCAGTTGTTTGATGAAAAGTCAAAATTAAAAAAAAAAACACAAACCCCAACCAAACCCACAAAATCCCGAACTTCTTCCTTTATAAGTTTTGTATTGCTTTCTTTTTTTCTCACCTTCTCTTTCCTGCCTTTCTAGTCATGTGGTGAAAAAAAAGACAAAAGAAAGGAAGGAGACAGAAGAGAAGCCGAGCAAGAAGAGTCCACAGGGTTAGAAATGTCATGAACAAAAACAAAAAATGCATTTTTTTCTGTAAAAGGCTTGATGAAAAAAATGTCTTAATCTCTGCTCTTAGGCTATGACAGTCCAAATTCAGCCAATGAAATTCAGTTGAAAAAACTAAGGACTTTATCCAGATAGCACTTCCACTCTTCTATGTAAAAATCCTGAGCAAAAATTTTATATGTATTTTTATGGTAACTTTATTATTCTTCTTCAGGGAGAGATCCACAGTTTTCTCTGCTATTTATAACCTGTCTGCTCTCCTCAGGACATTCATATAAGAACGGTCTGAAAATAATGGAATAACAACATTTTACAAAAAAAAGAAGCGGAACAGACATTGCTGGCTATCTTTGTATCTCCTTATTTTTCTAAAATTATCACAATTTCCAGAAAAAAAACCTGACCACAAAACAGCTTTTTGATAAATCCATTCAAAAATTGCACATGAACAATCTTAATTTGCAATTTATAAAACCAGAATATATTTTTTTTTACATTTTATCTGATTTGTGTTTTTTTAAAGAAAGATGTCTTTGCAATAGAAACTTATTCATATTTTTCTGCACTTTCATTAGTTTTCATTTACATTCTAAATTATTTTTTAAAAATAGTTTATATCATGTAAGCAATTTGAAAAGAAAATAAAAATCAAAATAATATTTTTTGTCAAATAGGCATATGCCTGAAGAAAATAAAATACATTATTCTATAAATTGGTAGAAAAATTAAATAAACATAAGATAGCAGGAGCCTTTGCAAACATGCGTTATTAAGAGCTGCAGACATAAATGCCTGAATAGTGTATCACAAAGATGGTGACTCCAGCTGTATGGCACAGAGAATTCAAATTTCATTCTAAAACAGAACGGAAATTAACATATCAATATTATAGTCTCCGTAATCAATTCCCAAGCCTTTGACACTAGAATAATATATAGTGTACTTGTAAAATGAACCATTTATGGAGCTCTCTTCAGAAAAACATCTCTAGTCAATGAAGTGGAAAGTTCACATCTGTCTTCAAGGGCAGAACTGGAAGCAGTTTCCAGTGTGCACAAGTGAATTTTTGTACATCAAAGCAGTTACAATTATGTCCTCCAATAATCTGCATTTAATAGACATCCAGTACTTCAGAAATAGTTTTTTTATTTAAAGATGGCACTTGGAAACAATCATTCTAATTATTCTGCAAAGACAACTAAGCAGATTTTTTTAAAAAGCTTGAATTTTTACTATTTTCAGATATTTTGCAGTATACATTTTTTTTTCTGTTTCAAATACAATTAAACTACACCTAAAGCCATGATTTCAACACAAAAGCATTTAAATTACACTGGTATGTGTAATAAAAAACAAAACAATTCTGTGTAAACAATTATTTCAACTGACTATTCATTCCATAGCTATGTTTGGGAAGTTAAACCATAACCTAAAATGGCAAGCTAGATACACAAAATTCACCATTCATGAGTTTGTTTAGGAGATCTTATTGTTGGTTAATGAGACATAGCACCAAAATGTGAAGAATACATGTAAAGATGTTGGTACTTTCCTCATTTCTAATCTTGTCAAGTTTTAATGGTCAGGACAGACTGCTAGAGCGTAAAAAGTTAAAATTTTAAGAGTGGCTAGATGTTTAGGAATTTACAGGCAAATTTGAGAAAAAAAAAGGAATACACTGTTGACTGTCTCCAATGAAGTAAAAATTGTTGTAGTGTTTATTGCAAAATGTGGAAAATTATAAAATAAAGGGAAAAAAATCTAATTCATAACCTCAACATTCAAGTAACCAAAACACAGCAAAGGAAAAAAATATAGAAATAATAATTCTTTTTGCTTCTGGATCTTGCTAGGCAACTTGTTAAACAGATACTGTTTTTTAGGGAAACAGTAGGATAGAAAATATCAGTTTACTGAATGAAGACTGCATGAAGTGCAGAACCAAAACTTATATCTCATGATTTTCTACTTTAAACTACATTTTAGTTCATCTACCTGTGTAACCAATCTCAGAAATTAATTTTATCACATTATTTATCATTGTCTTCCTTAAATCTCCCTGATTATGCTACACTGGCACTTAGAAAAAATGTTATACTTTAATACTTCATCAGCTACTTTTCCATCATATTTTAAAAATGTACATTTAACTATAATACATTATAGTTGTAACTGTCGATAGCTCAGAAATCACTGAGCTATCTGTTCTCTGAGTTCTCTCTTTCTCGAGTATTTGCCCAATAAATCTTCACTTGGCATTGAATCTTACAAAAATAATTTGTTGATATTTTTCAATATATATATGCTATAATATTACCAAAACATTCTTTAGAAATTACTTACAAGAAAAGCATTGCTATTAATAATCATTAATGAATTTCATTTGCAATGTCGATCATGCCAGTAGGAAAATGAAGCCATATTTTCAACAACATTGAATATTTTAGGACACAAATTTATCTATGTAATTGCAGAATAAGTTGTGCTGAACAGAAGAAGACAGAGAAGAACTAAGTCTGGTTTTGTCTGGTTTTAAGTAGAAGGATTTACCGACTTAAATCAACAAACCCAATGAAGTAATTTAACAAGCACGCGCACAAACAAAAGTGGGAAATGGTCGAAGATTTTTACAAAAATCTGACTAGACCAGCAAAACTGAATAATTACAAAAGCTGAGGAAAACAGACTGTACCACAGCACAAGGCGTGGCAGGATGAATGCTCACAGAAATCACTGACAAGAACTGGGAAACCCAACTGCTGGAGAGCAAAGCACAACAAAACCCAGAGAACCTTGGGCAGCTCCAAGTTAACAACCGACACCCTTTACTCTCATCCCATCAATAAAAATCTCCCTCAGGAAAATGCTATTTTAAATAGGGGGAAAAGACTACTGCTCTGTCTGATAAACCTTCATGCTCTGGTAAGTAATTTGTGATATATAACACCAGTAAGCACAGTAACAATACACTTTAAGAAAAATACACATTTGTAGGACTGGCTTATCTGCTTTTAGAGATCCCCATTTAAAAGCTGATGAACCCTCTAGAAAGTTGTATGTTTGCTAGTTTGATTTGAAATAACATGTCATTGTGAATCTGTTATAAAAGCTGTCTGCCAAAGCCTGGGGTTGAAAACTGATGTCCAAATATAATTTTTAAGAGCTTCTTCTTAATGTGAATCAGTTTTAATCAGTATGCCAGAAAATGGATCCATTTTTTCAAAAGGACTATCCAAAAGCTTCTATGCTTGGTTGAGCTTTTTGTGCAACCAATTATGAAATAAACTCACAGGATTTCTAGAATTATTGGAGATAAGAAAATATGTCCTACCTGGTCTGAATAAAGCCACAATAAGTAAATAAAAGACTTGATCGAAGCTCTAGAAAGTATTAAAAGTCATATTGAATATCAAGCAGTACTTCAAACTCAGGCTTCTTTTCTTAAATGTCACTCAACGATGTGAATGTAGTTTATATTTGCTGCCCAACCCCACAACCCTTCTCAAGCTGACCCAGACTGGTTCTACTTGGTTTAAACTCTCCGCATGTAGCTGCAAAATGTCATCCTCTTACATTATGTTTACCATGATGAAAGGCATAAAATATTTCTAAAATGTCTTGTGAAAAAAAGGCACACATACATTATATGTTTACAAAGTGTGCATATTTCTAACAAAATCCCGCTGTACAATGGAGCAGACCGAGGGAATCTGGAAAATGTCATTTGAGGGCAACAGTGAGATTGCATTTTAGGAAGCACAGAGAATTGGTACTTTTTTCATGCTATCTTCTGTTCTCATTACAGTTTGACAATTTGCACCAGAACAAATTAAGTTTGTGATATTTTTTGTTCTTATTACAGTCTGTGTGACAAGAATGTATTATAAATTTGCCATTTTCTATCCCTTTTACAATCATTGTTACAAGAATAAACTATATTAGTATTCATGGCTGACCATTTATCACTCTGTACTCAGATCCGCTATATAGATAGATAAGCGGTATCTGACTTTAATCTCACAATTACCTGGTGAGATTTACAAGTGTCAGCAGTAAAACTGAGCCCTTTGCAAATTTATGCAAATGTCATGTCACATATAAGTAAACACGAAGCTAATCTACAGAGTTCAGATGCAAAAAACCCCAGAGAATCTGGTGCAGCAACAGATGAGGTGAGAATAAATGATATTTATCTCTCTCTTCTTTAGTCTTTCCTTCTGATCTAGGCCATTTATTATAAATTCTACTCAGTTTCTGCTGATCTAATTTATGTTTTCTAAAAGATCCCTCTTTCTCCAGACTCTAGCATTCTTCCTCCTGTCCTACACTGATGATGATGTGTTGCAGTAAGACAGTTTGCTCACTTCAGGATGTCAAAGTCCTGCTCAGACTTTAATTCACAATGCTCATAAGAAAAAGCTAAGAATCATTACAGCATTCTGGGGAATAATCAAAATGTCATTGGAGAAATTATGATTTATTTTAGACCATCTAGTGAGCCAGATACAAGCCCAGAGGCTGACCTCTAGTTCAGTGTCGGCATTTCTTTTTCTTCCTTGCTCACCTTAATTTTGAGGAAATCCAGTTTTGTACTTTGGTAGAAAAGGGAAAGAAAGGAAAAGAAAATATCCCAATAATTTGATGATAAATGCTATAAACTCCTGTTCTCTATGGTATTCCTGAATAGTGTCATATAGGAATATACAGATCATTTCTCCTCTAGGAATATGACTCTTACCAACGTCTTTTTAAAATTCTATATAGGGAGAGCGTGCCCACTCCAAATAACTGGATTATATAAAGAATTCACACAAACTCTAGTTAGCTTTCTAAAAATATTGTAATACAAATATTATTTCCACACAAAAAGATATCTAGAAGCTAAACAGTATCCAATTTTGATGTGGTAAGAGCATTTGCTGACTTATGCAATACACACCTATACAGAAGCGCAGTGGTGACTGTTGTCACATTCAAAAACTGCTGATGTGTTTCAATGCACATCAGTAATTGCCATTGGAAAAAAAGGTCAATAAATCATGACAGGCATCTTGAAGTTATGTGTTTCCCATAAAACTCATCTGAATTGTTGAAGAACCATTGTGATTTAAGGTAGGTCTGTTGAAGTTCATCCTAAACAGAACACTTAAAATTCAGATTGAGGATGATGTAAGGTAATGAAATTGTTTCTTGTGCAGAACCTGTGAAAAATAAGATTATTTAAACTGCAGTAGGGTCAATAACTGTTCCTCGAACATAGAACACTTTAACTGAAGTCAATTAGACCTGCTCAGCCCATGGTGAGGGTGAGAGAGAATATCTGAAATGCTTTCTGTGTATGTATAGAATGAGAGAATCATTTAGGTGGCAAAAGGCCTTTAAGATTATTGAGTCTATTCACCTAACACTGCCATGTGCACCACTAAACCATGTCCCTCAGCGCTACATCTTTTAAATACCTCCAGGGCTGGGGACTCAAAACTGCTTCCCTGAGAAGCCTATTCCAATGCTTGACAACCTTTTCAGTGAAGAATTTTTCCTAATATCCAATCTAAACCTCTCCTGACAGAACTGACATTTCTTCTTGTCCTATCACTTGCTACTTGGGAGAAGAGACTGACCCCCACCTCGCAGCAACCTCCTTTCAGGTAGTTGTAGAGATCAACAAGGTCTCCTCTCAGCCTCCTTTTCTCCAGACTAAGCAACCCCAGTTTCCTCAGCTGTTTCTCATAAGACTTGTGCTCTAGACCCCTCAGCAGCTTCATTACCCTTTTCTGGACATGCTCCAGCACCTCAGTGTCCCTCCTGTAGTGAGGGGCCCAAAACTGAACACAGCACTGGAGCTGCAGCCTCACTGGTGCTGAGTACAGGGGAAAGATCAGTTCCCTAGTCCTGCTGGCCACACTATTTCTGATACAAGCCAGGATGACATTGGCTTTCATGGCCACCTGGGTGCACTGCTGACTCATATTCAGCTAGCTGACGACCAACACTGCCAGGTCCTTTTCTGCCAGGCAGCTCTCCAGCCACTCTTCCCTGAGCCTATAGCGCTGCATGGGGTTGTTGTGACCCAAGTGCAGGACCCGGCACTTGGCCTTGTTGAACCTCATACCATTGGCCTCAGCCCATTGATCCAGCCTGCCCAGATCCCTCTGTAGAGCCTTCCTACCCTCAAGCAGATCCACACTCCCACCCACTTCGATGTCATCTGCTGTATGTTTGTTTACATACAAATTTTAAGTTTCTAGATCTGTAGGCTACTAGTATTCATTGCAAAAGCCATCCAACCTTGATAAAAATATGAAATATTCTATTTTTATACCTGGACTCACCATAATCTTAATTGGAATCAGCTCAATGTATAAAAAATTACTTCAGCAGATCCCACGTTAGTATTGAATATGAAAGAAGATTGTGGAAAAAATTAATGTGAAAGTCTTAGAAAGACAATCTCTGAAGGCTGCCCAGACTCTTCTGGAATACCCAAAAAAGAAGGAAGAACCACAAAGATGTAAATCTATCTCCCCCTCTTAAGGTGTATAAACACCATCTCAGCTAAAAGTGTCAGAACAGATGTCAGTGGAACATTATTCTCACCTGACTTGAAACACCTAACAGAATATATCTAAGCTACTTACCCTAAACTAATTTTAGAGTGTATAAGAAGCAGCAAGCATCTCAGGAATGCAAGTCATCATCTTATTTCTCTGTCTTAAAATAAGATACAGCACTGATCTAAAACATTTTAAGGGAGGAAGTTAGACATACCATGTTATCTCAAGAGAGGTACAATTCATGTTGCTAGTGCCACCAATCTTCCTTATGGGCAGGTCTCCAGGTCTACATCTACAAATAAAATGGTTGGGGTCTGTTTTGTGTCACTGAGGTCAAGTAGCACAGCAGAGCTCCTGTCTATATGGCTTTACTAGCCCCTGCCCCCACAAATACATTTCAGCCCAAAATGGAATGACTTCCTCCAGACTATCTGTTGGGAATATTTTGCATGTTATTATGCTACCTATGATCATAAATTGCCTGAATTTTGATAGGTTGTTTCAGGCTAAAAACATGTCAAGGAGCATGCGAGCAAGCAACAGTATGGACAGCTTCAGGCCAGTGTTAAAACATGTTCCACAACTCCTAGTTTATTAATAGCTTATATTGCTTATGGTCTCTTTGCATCCACTTTATTGTGTGAAAACATTATATTAATACACCTAATATTATTTTTTATACTATTTCACTACATATTTCAATGTATTCAGAAGAAATCTGTTTTAAAACATAAGGCTTACTAAAGGAAATTGTTACTTCTGACCAAATTCAGCACTGTAGCTGAAAATAAAAACAGATGGATTCTCCCTTCCAATTAAAGAATAAGAGTTTACTTCTGAATGAACACTATGGATATATTTGTGCTTGAAAAAGTGCATGTATACATGTGACATATTTGATGGATATCTAAAAAAAGGCCCAACTAAACACAGAATTGCTCCTCAGTTTTCAGGAAAGACACAGAAACAGCTGATTAAAACTGGAGAAAATGTCATTGTTGTACAAATTCTGTTTACAGAGAATACATAATTTCCCATGAAGTTAAATTACACTTTTTCAAAGCAATTCTGTCTTAATGTTAAAACGAATTAAATCTGAGGGTTCATATAGGCAAGGTATACATTACAATATTTCTACTAACTTAATTTTTTACTTAATCTACTTTTTAAAAAAATATTTCCATTGATCGTTTCTATTTTTTTTGTATAACCTAAACTCATAGAGTCAAAGATGATAACCTTGGCTTCCTGCCTGCATGAAAATACAACTTGTAGAGGAATTATTCAGTGATACCTACATATAATTTGGAAACCCTGTCAACAACAGACAGTGGAGAATCCAATAAACTAAGTAGCTAAACACTTGACAGTGTTAACTACTGTCTATGAGAGTTTAAAAACACTCCTACAGGGGAAGAATATAGAGCTGAAAAAGTAAAACAAAAATTTCTGAATTTTGAATTCTAGATGATATATTAAATTGATTTTTCATTCTCTATTGATTAATTTTACTATCTCAAATTATTCTGCAAAATTAAGGTGAAAAGTTACAAATATTTTAGAGACAAATATTTTAGAGTTAATGAACTTTCAACCCTAGAGCATATCTGTACCACAGGCCATTTCTGAAGATAGAAATTTTATTTTATTTTATTTTCATTTTTGTTCACTCTTCTAGGACAGCAGCCTTCTTAACAACATACTGGTTTGTCAAGGTAGACATGGCTCATTGAAATGAAGTTCATTGAGAAGTCTAGAGGTCACTGAAGTTCAGACAATCAACCATGTACTTTTTAACATAATTGATTCTGACTTAAGGTAGAAATCAAGCCAACTCTACAAGTACAATCACTGACACACAGGCATCAGCTTGTATTGTAAATGTTATTACATGAGATGTAAGTACAGTCATGAGTATATTTCAGAAGTTAGCTAAAAACTATAATAAAACCCACCAAGTTTACTACTCCACATAATCTAGTTCCCTTTTAGGGTATACCTTTTGGAGTATACCACTATTTTTCTTCACAGAACAATAAGCACTGAAACCATCTGGACATGTACTTTTTTAAATCTGTCTCTTATGCACACAAATGACAACTTAAATGTACAAATCCCACTACAAATCAGAGCTAAACTAGTACCGTCTCATAACACAAAAAAACCAGAATCTGGTAGTGCTGATAGTGTTCACAATCACAGATGCATCTGAACAAATAGAAAGTGTGATTAGGCATTGTTGAAAACAGTTTGGTACCCAAACTGCATAGTGTCTTTCTGATAGAGTGCATTGAGGTTTTTATACATGACATGCCACCAAATGCAATTTCCCAGTAATTAACAGGAACAGAACCCTTAGCTTCAGCAGATAACCCTCCAAAGAACTGACTGCATTCTAGGAAGACTAATGTTTATCACCCCCTTTGTTATTGCTCAGACAAGGTTTTTGCTTTTTCTTACCCCTGTTGAAAGTGGCTGACAGAAGCAGGATTTCACTGTTTTAGCCATCTGCTGAAATGCTTTTAATGAAGCTTGAAAGAGAAATTACTACATTTTTCTTGCGATAGAGATAAGGTCGGAGGAAATCACTTCAGAATGGAGAAACATTTCCTTGTTCACTTCTGCATGAGGTAAATTAGATCTAAGGTTTCTTTGAGTACACCAGAAGTGGAATCACTGCCCTGTTCAAGGAGATGCACATGCCTTGAGTCACTCTATGACACATTTCCACCTGAATCATTTAAATGTAATATCATAAAATGTTTACTCGCTGACATGAACACGATCATAAATGGGTAAAAAAAAAAAAAGAGTGGATTAACATACCTATAGTTCATATGGTCCAAAAGAGACAAATTCTTAATATGATACATTTTTCATAAATAATTCTATCAGCACTTGCTCTAAATGACTAAGAATTGACTACATATTAACACAGATGGATGTTTTAGAAGTTAGTATTTTTAATGAGATTACTATGGTATTTTCTTACTATTAGATGGCACAATGCAGTATTTCAAAGTGTCTCCTGCGGACTCAAATTAAAAACCTCCATAAATAGAATACACATGGAAAAAAAAGAGTACTAAAGAAAAACTTAGCTTCGGGACATTATTTCTTGAACAATTCTTCTTGGAAAATTGGAACTTCACATGTTGAAAGATCATCATGAACAAGAATAATCATCAACTTCCATTTTCAAGCATTATGTCAGAAAATATCTCACTGAAAATTTCCAATGAAATATTTTTTTTAGTTTCAAAATCCTTATTCACCATACTCAATATCATTTTTGATAAATATATTTGTCAGGAAAGTTCTGAAATTTTATAACATGAACAGTATCAGAGAGTACTCATAGAAATACAGCAAATACTGATATTGAGAAATTTAGAACAGAGATTTAGAGCTATCAAAGAGCTACATTTAAATTTTTGAATACAAATACAAATTTTGAATAAATTTTTTACAACTTGAATTAGTTATGCAAGTTATAATCTTAAAAAAAAAAAAACCCAAACCTGAAAGTAATCCATCCCAGACTTCACAGAATGTGAAGAACCAACCTTTCTTTGAATCAGGTAGAGAATAAATTTGAAACTGTCTCTTCTAAAGAGCTCCAGAATCCCTGACCTGGGAATATTTTGTAAAAGTCAAGAGATTAGGACAGCGAAGAGAAAACTTCCTGCCCAGTTCCAACATGAACCTTTCTCTAATGTTTTTAGACATGTCTGAAGTTAGAAATCTTTTTGTTCCTATGAAGTAGTTTTTATAATTACTGCCAAGACATAATCTTACTTTCTTGTTCAGCCAGCATTCAGAAAATATTAACTCACTTCCACTCTAGAGAACTCATTTGATGTTTATTTAAGCAGTTAATTTAATTCAGCAGCATTTCCATTAAAGATAAAGTCCTTAGACAGTCTCTCACTGACATGCACAGAAAGCAAGAGAAGGAAAACAGTGAGAGGAAGAGATAAGTGCACTAAGAATTTCCAACTCCAGAATGCTGTTAAGAAAGACACTGATTAATCTCACATGTCTTAAGTGACAGGCAATGTGCAAAGACATGATTGCTTAACATTGATAGAAACTGTAAACCAACAGGACACTTAAGTAATCTATTTGTGGTGCTTAGAGATTAACCAACAAACTGTTGCATGGGGGTGGAAAATATGTATGTTTACATAAAGAAACTTAGTTCCATGCGATTCTTTTTTTGGGGGAAAAGCCTTAAACTAATAGTGTAATTTCTTCATATTGACACAATGTGAATAAACTGCAAATGGGGGAGTGCAATATGGCATCTTCTATAGTAGGAAGTCTTTGCTTAAAAGCATACATAAACACAATCTCTAAACTGCAAAGACCTTGTCATGAATATGAGATGAGATGATATTCATGAGACCTTACTCTGCCTACAGAGGAGAGGAGAGAGGAACTTGGTCTAAGATTGTGACCCCTACATTTTTTTTTTTCATGTGTTAAGGGTGACCTTCAGTTGCTTCAACCTGGAGACCACTGCTCTTTTAGATGCCTTACTGTATCCTGCCTCACCTATTTCAAACCTTTTTGTATACACTGCAGTATCCAAGATGCCAAAAAGGAGCTAGAAGAGATGTGCCAGTATCTACCATTCTTTGCAAGTCTACATGCTTGAAATGGTGTTAGGTACCTATGTTTAGCCACCTGAATCCTAGTCTAGTTTTCTGAGTTCTCATTATAAAGAACTCACACTAAAAGAGATTCTTAGTGGCATGTCTCTAGGATACCTAACTCTCTCTTTAGAGTCCATTATGTGGACTGACTGGATCTTCACTTACTGTAATAGGAGGCTGGATACCTACTTGTAGGCAATTAAATTTAGAGATAGTAATCTTTAAATGAATCCCAGCCAGTCTCAAGACTGACAGTGAGCCCCAGGATGAGAACAGGAAAACTCAAAAGCTGATCCAAAGTCCTAAGTTCCTTCCATTTTTTTCATTGAACTTTGTATTAAAAAAATATGGATCCACGATAGTACAACCTGTGATTTCAAACTCTTTTTTAATATTAAATTAAATTTAAAAGTTTCCAATATAATTTAAAATAAGAATTAACAGAAGCCAGTAATGCTCCGACAAATGATGACAGAAAATATGTGGCAGATCCAAAATGCAATCTCACAGGTCATATTGTTCTTTGTTCTAAAAAGCAGTTACATTTCCTTTTTAATTTCTGTTTATTAAGAAGTAGTAAAAAACTTGTTAGAAAGAAAAGTTATAGAAGAAAACTCCTAAGTATTTATATACAAGGACTCACACACATTAGTGAACACAATCACGATATGGTACTTAACAAACAAGTACTTAAATACTTGTGTAACTATCAGCATGTGCACTTTCACAATAGTTTATTGTGATTATACTACTACCGATGTGCATTTTATTCAAAATTAGGATAAGCTGAAAATACAGTTACAAGTAATAGAGTTACTGCTACTCAGCTTCCAATGTAGCCACACCACCTGACTAAATGTTCATTTCCATTCTGCCTTAATGTTAAAACATAGAGTCCTAGAATGGTTTGGGTTGGAAGGGATCTTAAAGATCATCTTGTTCCAGCCCCCCTGCCATGGGCAGGGACACCTCCCACTAGGCCAGGTTGTTCAAAGCCCCATTCAGCCTGGCCCTGAACACCTCCAGGGATGGGGCATCCACAGCTGCTCTGGGCAGCCTGTTCCAGTGTCTCACCACCCTCAAAGTAAAACATGTGGTACATTCATATTTTGCACCACATTTGCAACAATTCAAGTTGTCTTATCATCAGTTAATGCTACTCAGATGACAAGAGCTAACTCATTAAAATGTGAAAATTATTTCTTTGCAGCCATTTAACAGTGGACATTTAATATGGCCAGGTACCACAGCTCAGCTGACCAGTAGTTTGTCAAGCCGCCACCATTCAACTCATACCTGATCATGTCACTAAGTTCATTTTAGAACTTATTCTGAAATAACATAATCCTTTACTAAGCAATTAGTTTAAATAAATTGATCAAGTAAAAGGATTGGCTAAATAAAGAAATAAAATTATATATGAGAAATATGGTATGTTGCATCAAAAATGCTGTTCTGTGATGAAATTGTAATCAAACAATTGCATGCTGTCAAACTATATTAACAAAGACCTTAATTAATATAGCTACAGAACCTAGGTCACTTAGGATCAATACAAACATTTTTGTACCAACAGAGTCATAAAACCACTTTAAAAACAACATTAAGGGCATTATGCCTTTGGAAAAGAATGTGATCTCATGAAGCATCTTTGTTAAACAATTCCAATACAATTTGTCAACATATACAAGTAAAAGAGAGGTCCCTTTTATACATACACAGGTATATTTTTGGCATTTCTGCATCAACAGATGTCACGAGGTAAGGAAGCATGTGGCATCAATGTGGCAATTCTATCTCAGAGCACAGATAGTCTGCAGAAGAGCTTTTGTAACTGCCTAAACCCACATTCACTTGGCACCTGTAATCTAGTGTAATGGTCCGACCAACTTCTAAGTAGGAATAGTGCCATGATAACAGATGGGTAAAAGTGTAGGCAGCAATAGGAGCATGTACCAGCATCCAGTGTATTTACTGAGACTTGGAAAACTGAGCCAGGAATGACTCAAGTGACTGAAATAAAAGCCTATGGCCAAGATGGTTTGCCAATGGTAATTCAGCTCTTGCCTCGGATAACAATTCAAAGTACATACATTCTGCAATTTGTAAGTTAAGGGGAAAAAAGTAGGAAAATAGGCTGTAGAGTAAATGTAGGGGACATTGGGTTTTCAGTCTTATCTGACATGAAAGCATTTGTGCAAGTCTGCACAGGCATTGACCAAGCATTTCCCAATTCTGCTAGCGGATTTGGGACTATTGCCATAGCTACCCCATACCAGACTGGGACAGTCTTGTAGATCTTTATTTACAGGATTCCTTAGGGTGAGTAGCACTGTTTTATCAGCACTTTAGTCATCGGTGTAATTGCTGAGCTTGCCCCTACTGTGCTACAGATGAGGAAGGCAGATTGCTATTCTCAGAATTCCGTGAAGAGATATTTGTCCCTTCACAAAGCAGTTTTCCACCCCATTATGTAAAGGCTTTTCAGACTATCAGAAGGAAGCCTCTAATAGCTCTTGTGAGCCAAAACTGGCTGGAATGTCAATAGGGTAGAGGGTTTTCTACTCTAATTTTCGGAGTCTGGTCAAAGGAAAATGTTACAGAAAGATTTCCTGACTCTTGCATTCAGGTTTTCAACATTAAATTGAACAGGACTGTATCCAGACAAAGATGAATCAATTAAGCCAAGAAGAACCCAAACAAAAGAAAACGCCTCCTCAGCAATGTCTGCTCAGAGGGCTGGCAGCTGTGAGGTTACCTCTGCACAGGGAAAGTGCTTGGGTTTTTCTTGTCAAATGCAGATCACTTCCATTATCTGAAGGAGACCAGGAACCTGGTCTCCTTCCACAGTTATCTGTCTGACAGCAGTATATGAAAAGAGGGAATGAACTCTGCCCTGGAAATGGGACGTGCAGAAATTAAATTTGCGTGTACCTCGGCATAGAGTGCAGCTGGAATTAAGTTTCTAATAGATTAAACCCAGAACTCTGCAACACAATAAAACGGAGAGGCATAGGACAGAGGAAGGAAGAGCAAGAGTTATTAAAACTCTTGTACCAGATAGTGTTGTTAAAGAGCATACAGGATATTTGTTAAACAAACCAAGTAAAATATTTCAGTGTCAAGCCTTAAACTGTCCTGCTGTGAACTTCACAAAAGCATGGACTAATATATATATAAAATAAATACAATATATGCGTGCTATTTACTACCTGGACTCAGAAATAGGCTGTTTTCAAAATAATATAAGCATTATGCTTTTGGTGCTGTTCAAGGGTTAGACTGGCTTAAGTTCAGGAAGAGGAAAGTAGTATTGACGACGAATGTGTTTGGTTAATGGTTGGACTAGATGATCTTAAGGGTCTTTCCCAATCTAAATGAATCTATGATAACTTCCCATATAAATTACTCAACACATTAAGGAAAATTCACTAAGATCCTGTTATATTACTTAAGAGTGTTATAATGAAGAGGTCTTAAAGACCTCTATCACAACTTGTGAAGTATTATTCTATGTGAACACAGTATTAAAGAGACAGGGAGCAGTAACACCTGACACCAGGTAACAAACCAGGTATCAAGCCTTGTAACTTTCTAGAAAGGCTACATGTTTCACCACAGTATGGAAAAGAGGGAGAAAGGGACCGGAAACGAGTACCTGTGTGAAAATTTAGAATGCCTTTGCTTTTCATGGAGCCTAAAAGGTGCCTGCAAATTCAGCTTGATTTAATAGAAGTTCCTTCACTCTATGGAAACTTTTACAGAGTTTAGATTATCCAAGAATGTCTGCCACGGACAGCAGTTGGTGATGCTTGGGTATTTGATCTGTGTCTGCAGGGTAGTAGCACCCAGCAAGCATTACAAGCCCATCGGCCAGCTGAAATACTGCTGTGATATCCAGGAGGAATCCTCATGTCAGGGTACGTACAAAGGGTGATTTGGCAGTGAAGGACTGCAAGAAGGCTTCTGCATGCAGAGGGAGCTAAGGGAGGGTCAGGGAGGGGAGGGACCCCCTCAGGGTCCAGAGGGAGCTGTTAGTCCAGCGAAACACATGCAGAATTGGTGACTTTGGGGTTTGCTATAAAGCAGGATTGTTTATGAAAAGGTATTCTGTTACTTTAATAAAGCAAGACATTAAGAAGATCATCACTGTCTCGAAATACTCCTTTCTCTCTAGTGATTACAGCATGGAGTAGCAAATTCAAACCCAAGCACATTTGTTTTGAGTACAATAGATTAGCCTATTGCCAACAAGCAAAAAACCTTGTCAGATGTTGGCATTGTTTCACTTTCATAACTCTGGGAACCTTTCCTGGATCTTTAATCTGATAATTGCTCAGTAAATGCTTTCTTCCATTCACCTGATGACAGCTTCAGAAAGCTCTTGCCTGCGGCCTGCAGGGAATCCAAAAAGATGCCTTGAGGACATAGAAAATGTTTAATCTCTGTATCTAAGTTCAGGCAGATTCTGGGATCTCCAAAGACAAGCAGCCCAGCAAGCACCTTTATGTTCTGTAATCATATGTCATAGGACATGCTGTTTGAGAAAGGACTAGTCATATCTGGTATGATTAGCAAGTCTCTCCTCTAATGAACTTTTTTTTTTTTTTTGCATTCCCTAGATCCTGGGACACAGACATGTTTATGTATGAAAACCAAATCCATTCCATTTTGATTTATCCATTCAGAACCCTGAAGAATAAGGCAGGCATAGGTTATACTGTGGGTGGCAAACAACTTGACAATTTTGTTTCCCATATTCCAGACACTTGCAATCACTAGTTGCTTTGGAATGCATTGTCACAGAGTCATGGGATAATGCAGGCTAGAAGATCATGTAGATCGTCTTGTCAAACCAGGGTTTGCCAGACCTTTAGCATTCATGCTGTTCACAGAGCTTTAGCTCACACAAATGTGAAACAACAGTCACTTGACCACTAGACAATTGCTAAAACAAACATCCTGGTGGCCTTCCCTGTCCTGTGAGCCCCAAACCTATGGCCTTTCACTGGTTATGGCAAAAATAGTATTTGCTGGGCTACAAGGCACAGCTCTCTTGACTTCTCTTTCAGTTCTGAAATAGATTTAATCCTTTGGGCATTAGAGGAAAATTTGTTGTGATATTTATTCTATCCAGCTAGAAGACTTTTTAAAAGATCTCTCATTGCTCCTTTTTTAGTACCTCAGTCATCTTCCAGGGTGCATAGGATGAAGCAAGACTCTGTGACGGCTGCGAGTGAAGGGAGACAGACAGCTCTGGACTGATCAAGTATGAGCGTTCAATACTATCACAAAGGGCAATAATCATGGGCTGATGAATTTTCAGTCTTGGAAGAAAAGATGGTCTGACCCAGACTGCAGTTTCTTCCTCTTCCTAAGTGTGTCACTGATAAGACTCAAAGGTATTTCTTGCGCCAAGAGAGAAGTTACAGGTTCGGGCTTCTATCCTTATGCATTGAATGTGGATTATTCATGCAACTGAAGCTGAGCCCTACAATTTACTGTTTACTTTTGTCTACATCCTCTCTTTCCATGACATCAGAGTGAATACTGAAATGCCAGCAGAGGTCAATCACTAGCACTGGCCCTTAAGATCAACAAGTGAATCTACTCTGTGACTTGCATTTCAAGCTATAGAGCAGGGGCACTAATACTCTTCACCACATTCTCCTCCTGCTTTCCCACTTGTGAGAAACTAACCTCCCAGGGTCATCACAATCCTCTTCCACTGCCGCAGAACTGGCTCTGGGAACCAAGTGCATGTGTCAAGCTCTGACTTTAACTGCTCTTTCACAGATGTCTCTCAGCCAAGGTGGGGCTAATTGGTTAAGATACTTTAATAATCACAGCTAGGCTATAAATAAACATAGCATTAGCACACACTTTTCTAATTTATTTGCAGGCAGTATAATAAACATATGTATGAACATTTAAAATCTCATTCTAGATGCCTCAGGAATACAACAAGAATTACTCCTGATGAAATCAACTATGTTATAAACACAGGGTTTGGAGGGAGGTAAACATGGCTAACTTGGGGAGAAAGGAATGATGGAGATTGTTTTTATAAGAACTCCCTACTTTATTTTAAGATAAAGATCGCCATTAAATGTGAATGTGTGCTAATGCTTGACTGAAGGAATAAGGAAATAGCTTTCATTGCCTGCAATGATACAAGATACTTTCTATTGATTTAATCACATATTTATAAGCTACCGGTTAGCTATTCAATACTCTGTCTGTAACACTTCTACCAAAATGGATGTAGACACAAACTTCAACGTTCCTGAGAGAATTTTTCAGGGAGGAGTACTTTCTTTGGATGGAAAATCAGAAGGAGAAAATTGGATAAATTAAATAAAATGGCTGTTAGACTGCAGATGACTGGAATAGCCTGTTATGTATCCTTTTCCATAAAAAAAAAAATAAAATGCAACAACACTCCTATCAGATAATCTTATTAACATGAAAAGTCGAGCAAGGTTGAAGAAACTCAGTAGTATCTATGGTTACACTGCCTACAAGCCACTTGGTTACAGCTGGCAATTGTAATATAGTAAAGCAAGAAATTATGGTGGGAAGTCATCAGGGAAAGCTCTATATTTTTGGTTGGCTTATGTTTGGCTCTTTCCTGACAGCAGATGGGATTAAGATTGCTTTGTTGCTGTGACTTTGATTTGCTCTTAAGAGGCAATTTCTGTATCCTTAAATTTAGCCTTCTGTATACTGAAGCATATGCTACACTGCCCACAAGACATAATTAATCTAAAATATACACAGTTCCTAATCAGTGCTCACTTAGTCTTTCACTAGACTAAAATCATTATTGGATATTACATACAATTTTGAGAAAAATACTGCTTTTGAAGAGGGCCAGATGTTCTTTTCTACAGCTACTGCTTCATTTTAACTGCATACAAATACCATGAACTCCAAAGTAAACATCTTGAAACCTACTAAGAAAGGGTTACATATACAAACACACATATATATGTTGGAGGTAAATAGAAGATATGAAAACTCCCTTGTGACCTTCTCTGGAACCTGTGTAATAATTTTAATTCTGTCTAACTCTAGATTAACAAAAAGTAGAAGCATATCCTGCTCCAGTACACACTTTTTTTGTGCTCATTTCACAAGGCAAAATTCTTAGAAATCAACACTTTTCCTCATGTTTTCCACGTATGTGAGCATTTCCTAGAAATACTATGACAGAACAGAAATATATGTGTTGCTGCACATAAAGAGAGTAGGAGAAAGAGAAAGCCATAATATCTGCTGTTTTTTTTCCAGGTTCTACCAATAAAAAGGGAAAAAAAAAAATCTCATTGTGTATATCAAATCAATAAATATATGTATAGACACAGAATTACATACATATACATACTTACATATGTGTGTGTATATGTGTATACACACACCCCTCAACACAGAACTTTATGGGAAAGGGCTCTTTATCAGGGAGTGTAGTGATAGGACGAGGGGTAATGGTTTTAAATTGAAAGAGGGGAGATTTAAATTAGCTAGTACAAAGAAATTCTTTACCGTGAGCGTGGTGAGACACTGGAACAGGTTGCCCAGAGAAGCTGTGGATGCCCCATCCCTGGAGGTGTTCGAGGCCAGGCTGGATGGGGCTTTGAGCAACCTGGCCTAGTGGAAGGTGTCCCTGCCCATGACAGGGGGGTTGGAACTCAATCTTTAAGGTCCTTCCCAGCTCTATGATTATTTTCTTAGCCACAATAGGAAATACAAATTAAGCATTATATTAAAGATTTTTGTATATCTTTCTTGATTTACGATGGCATGAGGCCAATTGCCTTTGTAGCTAAGAAAACGTGAGCTCAAAGAAGCTTATTTTGAAGTTGTAGCTTTTAGAAAGAATTTCTCCAAGTGGTTTCCATAATTAGAAGCCCTCTCTTCATGTTTTTGAGGCCTCTGTGGCTTTGTCAGATCTGAAATTGCTCCAACATTCAGAACTTATTAAGGTCTGAGGTCTTCCTATTCCATTTTAAAGAAGAAAGTCATGAAGCCCTGAATGCCACTTGAGCTATTTTCCATACCTGCATAAATGTGTTCCCATTTTTTTCTTTAATTCTACAGTATGTAATATATAACTCTTGTGAGCAAAGAAAAGAGTTGGGTTTCTATTACAGTCTCAATCAAAATACTTGATTACATTGCAAACTAATTGTTCACATTCTGAAATGTGACAGTTTGTGTTTTCCCATTTATTTCAAATAATTTGTTGTCAAATATATTGTTTCAAGTTAAATGTGATGTTGTGCATTTATCAGATGTTTTCACAGCACTATCAGCTAAAACGCATTAGAATGCCACTGCGTTTGTTGCTTGGGTCTTTTTAAGTTTTGGCTCAAAATCTGCCAATCTGTGTGTAAACTATAGCGGATCCACTCTTAACCTTTACCATGAAGTGGTTCACAGCAGTTATTAAACTCCTGTATTTAACATTTTGCACCGATTGTGCTCTTCCTACATTCTTAATTCTAAAGACCCTGCACTTTCTTTTTGACATCATAATGTTGAGGATATTCAGCCATTGCCTCCAGCTGATCGCGCTCCTAATTTAATTTTCACTCTCTGCCACAAACTCTCCCCGTTAACACCTTTTTAGATACTGGCATCCTAGCTCTAATTCAAACTCATAACCTGGCCACTGTTGTCAATTCAGAGCTTCCTCTGGATCTTTAAGTTCAAATCATGCTTCATAGAAACAACATCCTCTATCACCAAACTACACCGAGGCAGGATGCAAAACTCTTTGAGCCTACTCCAATCCCTTATGCAGTTTTAAATATATGTAGATCCTTAAAAAAGATTGCTAAAATATTTAAGTAAGGAAATTTGATAGCCTTCCAAACTATTTTCCTACTATTTGAATATCTTTATATCCAGATGAAAATTTTTCATAATATTCAAATCAGAAATTTTCCCTTATTACACTTTCCTATGGCAATAGATTGGATTTCTCCAGAATGGTCTCCTGCATATTGGATGACAGTTCTTATGTCTCCCTGCAATCTTCTCTATTCTTGAGAAACCAAGCTCAATATTTTAATCTTTTTTCATAGGCCATTCTTTTTATTCACAACTGCACATTTCTCACTGGTCTATACCTTTCTTAAAGCAGATGTGCTCAAAGGAACACAAACTTCAAGCTGAGATCTTAACAGCAGTAAATGCAGATGAAATAATAGCCTCCTTATAAAGTGTCTCTGTTAATTTAGCAAAGAGTTAGATTTGTCTCCTTTGAAACCACATCACACTGTTAATTTGTATGGAATTCATGATACATTATAACCTCCAGACGTTTTTCTGCTTTACTGATGCCCAGAGATTTTTATTTTCATGTATTTGTTGTATTTCCTCCTACTAAAAGTAGAGATCTGCTCTTGTCTTCACTGGATTTATCGTGTTAGTTTTAGACATCATCCCATTTGTAGCTGTATTAGGAATTCTATCCCTGCTCTTCACAGTATTTGCAATTCTTCTTAGCTTTACTTCATCTTCAGTTTCATATCTGTACCATTTCTATGAACATCAGTGATGAAAATACTGACTCACTGAAAGTATCCCAGGCTATAAATTATGCTGCTGCTCCTTCAGTCCTGAGGGACTTTTCCTGACCACCACAGAATCTGAAAATAATCATGTACAGGTCAAAGACTATTTTGGATGGATCTTTAAGTACTCTCATCAAATGGCTTATCATGACCTACTAAATGAAAATATTCATCCTTTCCTAATAGTCTCCAGCCTAGTATAGCCTTATTCACACTGTAAATTAGCTCAGGTTTGGTTTGGGGTTTTTTTTTGTTGATTTTTTAAAGTAATATGATTAATCCTCTATAATACCATACACATATAAGGGACAATGAGAATCAATGTGCCAAAGATTGCTCAAGAACCGTCAGGCAACAATGAAAGGATTTTTCAGTGACTATTAAAAACAATAGCACCTACCATAACTTAATTGTAAAGGCCTGCAATTTCACGTCTCTCCATTTTTGTGAAGTCTGGTGGCTGCTTATTTCTCCCTCCTCCTTTCCCCAAAGACTGCACAATTTTAAGCCTCTTGATCACAAGCTGGGGTTTCACCTGTATATCTCTGGCAAAAACACCAGCCCAAGAAACCTTTTGCCTTCCCATCCATTTACTCAAAAGTTTCTGAAAGCAGATGTGAACTTGACCGAGGAACTAACATGGCAAAAATCAAGTATTTCCACGGCTTAATTTTGAGTAGGATTGAGGAAACTTTCCAGGTTATCTCATGGCCAGATGAATAAGTTGGGCTAGTACAATTCACAGGGTGGATATGGGACAGGACTGAGCAACTGTGAACAAATGCCACCTAAATTAGTGTAAACCACATTACCATCAAATATAAACCCCTTTGTTCAGTGGTTCAGAATTTGAAACACAACATTTACAATAATTGCAGTTGATTCAGCCAGTGTTCCTTCAGAGCCAGTGGAGAAAAATAGGCATTTCTAGGTCACAATTCATATTGGAAAACAGACATACAGAGATGGTCAAAGTAATGCATCCTAAACCTACTTATTTCTTTCTGTTGATATCAAGATTGACCAACCTAAATGGTTTTACAACAGGCAAGTAGTGGCTCCACTCGCAAAGTTCCCTCTCAGAGAGTACCAGAGTTTGTACTGCAGTTCTGACTCAAAACATCCATGCAAAACATATATATATACTCTAAATAAAAAGAGAATAATAATAAAAAAGCCAAACCTGCTTTTTTGTGATTCTGATGGCAACCACAAACTAACACGATAATCATATGCATGTAATCCTAGAACTTTCTAAGTCTATACATTTCTATGTTTTACATGTTTTTTTCCTTTTGTAGTTGAGTATCACCAAAACTTCTTTGCTTCTTCACTCACTGGTTAAATTACTTCAAAATCTCACTGATTTATGCTATTATTCAGTTGTTAACAGTCCTTTAACTGAACAATTTGCTATTTATATAATCAAATTTGTGCCAAACTACTGCTTATAAGCATAAGGCATTTAAGATAATACAGTTCCAAGTGTTCAGTACGGTTCAGTGCAGTTCACTGGCCTTAGTGACTATTCAGCTAATAGATTCCAATGTATATGTGCTTTTAAAAAAACCCCAAAAATAATCATATTTAATTAGAAAATAGAGCAGTGATTTTCAAATCTGCATCTATCTCCTAAGTTTTTTCTGAGCTACAGAACAAATTTTAACTTTTCAGCATTGTACCCAAAAAACACAGTCAGAATACAGATAAAACAGGTCTTTTTTCTCCTGTTGACACAATATTCCCTGTGTTTTTATCAACAGAAAAATCACGTAGGTGCTATCCTAAGAAGCCTTAGAAAACATAAGTGTAGCAAGCAGCAGAGCTTGTAAAAATGTTTAAATTCGGTAAGTTACGTCCTCTGAAAATCAAAGTTTTATGCAAGGAAATTTTAAACTAACTGCTTTATTATGAAAAGAACAAATAAATATTTTTTTTCCAAGTTCAATTAAATTAGTTCTGTCCATTCAAATTAGGAATTTTACTCCATATTACTTTATGAGTCAGAGCCTGCCCAACTTGGTAAGAGTTGAGGGTGGAAATTTCAGTATCATGATGCTTGAAATGATATTCCCTCTCTTGATCCTATACTGTGGAAAATAATGTAATTTTAATTCTTCACATAGCATTTTTTTATTATTATTTTTATTCTGTTAAGTCAACAGCTTTATTTTCAATTTAGCTTGACACTGAATTGTCACACTTGATCTAATGCAGTTTCTTGGATGAATTCTAATTAATTCAGATGCCTCCTTCCTCACCTCTATCAGCACTTACCACAAGCTTCTCTTGAAAGGCCCAGAATACGTACCTTATAGGAAATACATTCCTAGAGGAGATCATAACACAGAGGCAATTTGCAAACCATTAAAAACTATAACCCAATCTTTGACAAGCCTGAATGAAAAACTGAGAGTAAAAGGAAAACACTAACAATGTGAATACCAAAGTCAAAGACATTTGAAATATGACAGAATTCAGGGACTAAGTCATCTTCATCTTTAGTTTCTTTAGATCATAATAATGACTGTGTGAGATTCAGGTTTTACAATACATTTATTCTCTGATATAAATAGCACCCATATAAATTTCCTTTTCCCATCCCAGTACACCTCATTATTAAATGCACCCAAGAAGTCTGAGATCTTCAATTTGCTCTAAGAGTTTCCACACAGTCTAATAACTGCTGAACCACATAAAATTGATTATTCAGTTTTCAGTATTGTTCTTGTATTACATACTTGAATTACTTTTCCATATAATGTATATACTTTTCTATGTTCAGTACTTTATGTACCCTTTCGTCACACACGTTGGTTTCAGTAAAATGCATAGTAGAGAAGAGCTTACTAAATGTTACATAGATATCCAGGTTGGATTTATGTTCTGTTTTATAACTACCTGTTCTGCATGTCCAAAATAACACTCCCCATAAAAATCAAGGGGCTTTTGGTTATTCTTAATGTATCTATTGCAATAAAAGGAATTTTCCAGAATCTAATAAGGAGAAAAAACTATACACTTTCTCACTAACTTTTCATGTTTGACTATGTGGAGGGAAAGGTTGAATTTCAAACAATTCCGGAATCAATAAACAGATTTCTGTACAGCATCATTATGGTATAAACAGATCTCTCTTTGCATCTGAAGCTGTAGACATTCACACTCAAATCTAAAACAAAGAGGTAAATACCTAATTAGTAATGCCATGTAGTGACCAGTGCTATGCTCTGCCACATTTCCTCATGGCACAGAGCAGAGCTGCTCAGTACTACCCGTATCTGTAGTGGGAAACCAAACCCAACCCAACCCAAAGCTGGAGGAGTTCCCGCAATGCAATGAGGCAGCAGTTATGCAGACCAGGGTATTCAGCAATCAGTGCTGTAGAATCACCTCTCCAAGACAAACACTTGCAAGGGTGGAAACTTACTGGAGAACAGTTTTGGTACTACAGAGACTGGAGCTGTGGTCCACTTTAGTGCAAAGTTTGCCTCTGTCATTCTCCTCCTACGAATGTAAGTCTTGGACCCGTAATTTCTCATTAATTTACAAAAACAACTTATGATAATTTGTGAAGCAGCAAGTTAAATTGAATCCTGCTGAAATAATGACTACTCAGTTCCCTCTTTCGCCTGCTGCTCAATGGGAACTCTCTGCTGCAACTAAAAGGCATCTTAATTTAAGGTAAAAACTATTTTTTAGAAAAAAACAAAAACTACAGGGATGCTAGGATTTCTAATGTACATAAAATTAAATCAACTTTGAGTAATTTTACTTTTAACAAACAGGCTTCCAAAAAAAAGGTGAAATTGTAAACATGAATAAGTGTAGCATTCTTTGGAGCGCTTACTGGTGCTCTGTCTATGACACTGTAAAAACAAAATCAGCTTGTAAAATAAGGTTTTCTATTTTTCAAGATTTATTTTCATGTAAGAAATGTAATTTTCTCCTTAAACAAACACAGCAAAATGAGGATCAAGAGACTCTAAAATGTAATTTCAATATGTTTAATGTAAACTTCGTAAAATTACTTTAAATCAACAAAGACCACAGGTAAGCTAAAGAACTGTGACATCTAAGCAGGAAAGACAAGCAACTACTGGAGAGAGCCCACCAGAGGACTGGAGCACCTCTCATGAGAAAAGGCTGAGAGACCTGGGTCTGTTTAGCCTGGAGAAGAGAAGACTGAGAGGGGATCTCATAAATGCTTATAAATATCTAAAGGGTAAGCATCAAGAAGATGAGGCCAGACTCTTTTCAGTGGTGCCCAGCAACAGGACAAGAGGCCATGGGCACAGACTGGAACACAGGAAATTCTGTCTGAACTTAAGGAAAAATGTCTTTACTTTGAGGGAGGCAGAGCACTGGAACAGGCTGCCCAGAGAGGCTGTGGAATCTCTTTCTCTGGACATATTCAAAACCCGTCTGGATGTGTTCCTGTGCAATCTGCTCTAGGTGAACCTGCTTTGGCAGGGTGGTGGGACTAGATGATCTCCAGAGGTCCCTTCCAACCCCTACCATTCTGTGATTCTGTGAAATTCAGTCACAGAATGAAATAAATATGCTGAGAAGTATTAAATGACGAAAGAACTGTGTTACATTCAGTACTTACAAATGCCAAGCTAAAAATATAAATTTTATGGTAGCTAGCTATTCAGGAAGAAACATGAATTCTGATTCTAAGCTGGACATTAAACAAGTCAAAATTACACAGCAAATAGGGCAAAAAATATTGCAATTGAAACTGAAATGGATAGTCAGAGTTGGATGTATAATTCAGCAGCCTGATCAATGGGCTACCTCTTAGCATCCTACCAAGTAGACATTCTGCATTTCCTAGCATTGGACTTGTTCCTGGTAACAAAATAATTCAACTTCCATCATATTCACGAGAAAAAGTACAGAAAACAATGTCCAAAACAAAACAAACTAAGCTCACAGTAACCGGAGAATGTCAGTATCTGTGATAATAGAAACTATTTACACTATTTGGCAAGTCCACTGCAATTATCGTACAAAGTCCGCCCTGACTGCAAAATGACACAATAAAGTGAAGAGATTAACTGAAAGACTTGCACGGCTAAAAATAGTAAGTATGAAGACTATGAAGTCTAAATACATCAGTCTTTATTAAGCAGGGGGGAAAAAGCACTTGCAAAGGTGTTTCAGAAGCAGCTTAAAAACCTATAAATCTGAGCCTTAGACTCAAAGTTTCTAGGTAACTTTGGAAAATGACACATTAAGTTACCTGGTTGCCATTAAGGTATTTTATTTGTCGTAATCTCCTTGAAATGCATTCATTCACTGCCTTACATACATTCAGAAACAGAGGCTGGAACATAGTTTTTTCCCCATGGGATAAATAGTAGAAAAATATATGAAAGCAGCATGTTTTATAGTGGAGGGTTTGGGTTACATGGTAAATGCATTATTGCCAGAAAAGAATTAAGGAAAACAAACAGAACAAGAAAAGATATTTACATTTTGTATTCATGTGCTTATGAAAACTGCAGGAATTGGCAAGTAGCAACTAACTGGAATGCAGTGTGATGTTTTGTTAACCTGCAATCAGAATAAATAAAATTTATAAAGCTGTGACCTCCCTGTGGCATTCCTGGTTCAGAAGATTTTTATTAAGGATATTTTTTTTGGTTGCTGAAGCTTGGACTAAGACTGTCAGATCAAGAGTCCCTTTTCAGCGAGGGAGCCAGCTGAACGTTTCCAAAGCATGATCTGGGTCATGATTTTTCAAATGTTTATGAACGGAACCAATTTGTCAAATATGCGTAAGCACTTCCTTATGCAATAAACACAAGATTTGTTGCTAACCCCAAATACTCCCAAACCTCTGGGAGGGAAGGGCAAAAGTGAAAGCAGCCATGAATAAGAACATGGGTAAGTACAGATAAACAGGGTCTGCTTGAAGAGAAAATAATACGTAATTACTCTAATACGGATTTTAGGAAAGTTTTGCATATGCATTCATAAAAGCTATTGCAGAGACACAAAAACACATTAAATAACTAAAAAGATATGAAATATTAACCACATTTTGGAATCCAAGCTTGAAACAGTATAAATAAAAGGTGCTAGTCTGTGAATAACAGCATCACATATTTCAAGATAACAATGAAGTAAAAAAAAAAAGGGATCTATCTGCTTTACAGCTTTTATATTGTGGCTGAACTGAAATCTTCAATGTTCTGATTTTGTTCTTGGTTTACTCTTCATGTGCAGTTGGCAAATCTTGGCTGACGTATAGAAAAAGCTGAAGAAGATTTTAGAACAATTTTTTTAAAAAATGGGAAACAATTCATGGCCAATGGTGTGAATGAACACTGTGCTGTAAACACCAATGACCAGACTTTTTACACTAACACTTTCACCTCTAAACATTTTCTGTCAATCACCTAACACCTCCATGTCAAACTTAAACACAGCACAGACAATGCAAAGAAGGGAAAATATATGGGTCCAAAGATCTGATACAAGACATTTCCCAGTGAACCACTCTCTATCAAGGGTCTCTAGATTCAGACTGGAAGCACTGGCTTCATCCTCTACAGGTCAGAGCAGTTCAGCAGAGGGAATCATTGCCTGCAACTGTTAGGAAGAAAGTCTTTATCATGAAGTGTAGCATTAACAGTTTTAAACTGAAAGAGGGTAGATTTAGATTAGATATTAGGAAGAAATTCTTTACTCTCAAGGTGGTGAGACACCAGAACAGATTTCTCAGAGAAGCTGTGGATGTCCCATCTCTGGAGATGTTCAAAGTCAGGTTGGATGAGGCTTTGTGCAGCCTGGTCTAGTGGAAGGTGTGCCTGCCCACAGCAGGGTGTCAGATCTAGATGATCTTTAAGGTCCCTTCCAACCCAAACCATTTTATGATTCTACGATTCTGCACAGAAGTGTAAGAAGTAAGGCTCAGTTGCTGTCTGCCTGCCTGAGACTTCAGGATCTGGCCCATATTGTTTGTTTTTATCTGTTTGCTCATTGTTGGGCTTACTGTCATTTTCTAAGGATGATGCTAATATCATATTGCCCCATATTATGAATCACAGATAAATATATGACCATTTATTTTCTCATTACTAATTTCTGTTTTGTTTCATGAATAGGCAGAATAAGGAAATTCACAGGCATCCTGCTTCTATATACACTGAAGGACACACCAGGGAAAAATGCCGCGTGTTCACACACAGAATCTCATCATCACTGGGTTTTTGGGAAGCAGCCAACTTATTCATCAAAGCACTCAGCTTTACATCTTTTTTAAATATTCTATATGGGACAATAAAACAGCAAGGCATTGGGAACAGATAGCTAATGGTTACCTTCTTTTTTTTCTAGCAGATTTACAGCTATGTTTAGAAAATATCTGTGTACTCGAAGATGCAGAAGAGAAGAAACTAATTGTGCCCCATACCTACAAAACTTTGAAGTTTCCAACACATTCAAAGACTTGAAAGGTACCTGTGATATCATATGGATAAAATACATGCTGCCACTTTGCTTGTTTTCTTTTATGTTCTTTGCCCCATATACATGATAAGAGACCAATTCCCCACAGAAAGCCGACAAACATTTTTGAGGGCCCTCTGGCAGCTGATACTAAGAAGTATTCTGCAAGTGCCAGTTCCACAGAAGTCTCCCCAACCACGCACAGTTGTCTGTCCGGCTCTGATAGGAGAGACAACAATTTGCAACATCTGTGGGTGATAAGGGAAACAAAGAGCTCTGGATTAACTAAGCAAACAAAAGTTTTAGCTAAGACAATACATACAGACTGATGCAGTAATGCACATTTTCCTACACTGCACCTTTTTTGGTTGAGAAAATGTTTATCTAGTGGAGTCTAGAGAGCAAATTATTTGATAGGATGGTAGATGCCTACCCTAGAACAGGCTGAAGAACTTTCCAAAGTTTGCTTACTTGTGTTAACTAGATCTGCATTGACTATAACAAGAATTTTGAGATCTTTTCTAAGTATCTGTGAGACAGAGATCTATTTTTATATGAACGTTCTAAACTAACAACTAACATTACACATCTGAAGACAGACATTGAACTGGATTTCATCCTATGCACCACTGTCGTTAAATAACATCACAAGAAGGAAATGATGCACCCAGCTGGTTGGTTGGTTCTACGGACATTGGCTTGCTTTCTGCTGTTTTCCAGTATAGAGAGATGAAGAAAGCATTAAAAACAAAACAAAACAAACTACCACAAAACAAAACATGGCTTTTTATTGTCTAATGAGAATCAGCAAATTTGAGTAATAATAGCAAAAAAACTTTCAAAATGAAAAGCTCTCTGAAGCAAGTTTTCCAGGGTACACAGTTGGAAAAACTCTCCCAGCTGTTTTTTCCCTTATTGATATTACTAGTCACTAGGTGGACTAGTGGAAAAGGGGAAATGGTATGTTACCATAAATTATGCACCCAACTATAAACTGCAAGGTTTTACAGAACACCTCTCTTAGATCAGCATTTCATAACGGAAGAACAGCGTCAGTGACCACTTCTCAGGTTTAAAAAAGGGCACTGACCTCGGTGAACTGCCCTGGCTAAAAATACGGAATAAAGTAGTGGCAAAAGCGGGAATAAAAACATTTCACTTTTGTGTCAGCAAAATGTCCAATGAACAAGTCTACTATCCACACCCCAATATAGTTCAATACTGACCCATCCAGTCACAAGAGAAATTAATGCAAAAAGGAAAAACCATTTCTTTTTCACTATTAATGCTAAATGCATGAAGGTCAATGGGAGACTGAGCAACAACTTTGACTTTTGTCTGGAAAAATGTTCCTCACAGAAACAGAAGTCAAAAACCTAATGAAGTGTTCTTCACAATACTTGCCTAACAATGATGCACTTTCTTGATGTACCTAACAATGATGTTCCTTTCTTTTTCAAACTGCTTTACAAATATTAACTAATTAGTAAAAGATGAAGAACAGCTTTTTAAGTAACAAACATGGGATAAAAATGAAACAAACAAAAAAGCCTGATACCTTTTTCTGCAGTCATAGCATCTGGCAAATAGAGGTGATTGCGAATTACACTGAATGCCTAATGATTACAAATAACCAGGTACCAGTGATCAACCAGCTTACTAGACCACAGCAGTTACTAGGAAAATACAGAGAGCAAATTTTTCAGATACAGTTTATATCTCACCCATAAGATATTTCTGATTGCTCTGTCTGTACTTTAGTAGCAATTAATCACATTTTTGGTTTTATGATGTAATTGGTGTTATATTTTAATGTATATTCACGAAGCCCAAAGACAGAACACATCCTAAAAGAAGCAAGGGTTTAAGGACATATTTTACATATAGCAAAGCAAATTTTCATGCATACAAATATTAAATCACACATTGTACTGGAAGAGATACTAAAATTGATCTGAAACAGATTTTTTAAATTAAATATTGTAGTTAAAAGGCTACAGAAAGAATTTTTCGTCATTTCTTTTTCTCAGCAGTAAAAAATGACTGATTAATATATTTTACTGATAAAACCTTCCAGTGTCCTCAAGATCCCAATGACATACTTCTTTGCTAATTAAAACTTGTAATAAAACTGACACAGCTAACAACAGCTGCAGACTAGAATAGTTTCTAGCATCACACTTCTATCACATTATACAAGGATTTCAAAGTAGTTTCATAGAAATGATTCAGGTTGGATGTGTCTGGTTTGATCTTGCTGCTCCAATATAATCTATATATATTATAATATATATTATGTTCACATAATCAGTGAGAAATTTTGTGTATCATCATCTGCTCCACTTCAAGAAAATTCTGATTAGTTATCAGTTTTCTGACNATAAAACTGACACAGCTAACAACAGCTGCAGACTAGAATAGTTTCTAGCATCACACTTCTATCACATTATACAAGGATTTCAAAGTAGTTTCATAGAAATTATTCAGGTTGGATGTGTCTGGTTTGATCCTGCTGCTCCAATATAATCTATATATATTATAATATATATTATGTTCACATAATCAGTGAGAAATTTTGTGTATCATCATCTGCTCCACTTCAAGAAAATTCTGATTAGTTATCAGTTTTCTGACAGAGTGAATGGATTGTTTTTTCCATTTTAGCAACTGATTGGAACATTGTGGACACAACTGTGGATCAGAATTTATTGTGCCAAAACTATATTGAAAATGCTCATCCTACTCATTAAGAAATGAACCATTTTCCTGATTTGTCCCTAAAATTATTTCACCTCCATTCTACTTTTAGTATCTTTTTTGCTGCCCATTTTAAGCACATGAAACTTGAATTTCTTGATTTTATGCCTAATACACATTGCAATTTGGCACGGCCTTACTTGGCTGACCTATTGGCTTCTTATGGCCACCTAGCACAAAATGTGCCTTCTGAAAATGGCTGGTAAGAAAATGCAAAGAAAGGATACAAGAAAAGCGTGCTTAAAAGTGACACTCCTCTCTCCTGTTGATACAGCTTTTCATTTTACTTAATCACAGTACGTTTTTCCTCCACTGAACCTCTTTTAGCAGTGTCTCACTGTATTATTCAGGAGGCAAAATCAATTCTTAGGTACTAAAATAAGAGAAAGACTGACATGATTTTCTCAATGAGTTTTGGAAAGGAAAAAAAAAAAAGTCACTGTAACCTGGAACATTCTGAAGGGGAAGTAGCACAGCAGAGTTTCCAGAATTTATAGTGTTTTCCTGCAACATATTACTTTAGGGGCAGAAGAAGAAAATGACACACTGAGATGATGAATTACTGATTATTTTAGCATTGGCATAGAAGAGATGGGTGTTTCCTCTACTGAATTCCCATGACACTTCCCTGCAGCAAGCAGGGTCTACACAGCATCTACATGAGGGGTTATAGCAGTCACTTCGTAAGTCCTTCACTGATCCTGCTCCTACCAGAATTAGTGCCCGAGTTGCTGTCAAGTTCAAATTCAGGGAGCGCCCACTCACACACAGCTGCAGGGCCATGTGTGAGCACCTTGGTCTCACAAAGACTGAAATACCATCCTCACAAAATCAGAACTGACGCTTCTCCCAAACACTCTTTAGGAATTACTCTGGGTTGCTCAGTAAACACAGGAGGGATGGGGGGAACAAAACACTGCTGTCCTTTATATGACTTTAACTGCTCGGCCCAACTGGGGGGCTGAGACAGCAAAGACTTCTACACCAAATATGAAAGGTTATTTCTATTACATTTAATTTTGAGGTGAGTTTTGAGGTGAGTCAACAGAGGGACCAAAATGCTGAGGGAAGCAGTGGCAATAGAGACTAGATGCAGCCTAGACAAGCACCAAGACATTAAGAAAAGGGAAAGGAGTCAACGGTTAAGTATGAGAGAAGACTGCTGCTTGATGCTCAATTTCTATAACATCCACAAAATACAGATTTTGTACAACTTCTGTAAAGAAAGAAGACTCCATCAGCGCTACCTGATTCATCTTCAATTCTTTCTGGTAATGGAAACAACTTTCAGAATCCAAATCTCTACTTGACTTGTGTAACTTTGGTTAACATTTCGATGTATGATGGAAGCATTATTTAATATGTATTATCAACAAAAATTACCATTGTTGTTAATTGTTTGTTTTTTTAAAAAAAACTGGTCTCAGTGCTAATAAGTGAAGTAAAGAACACAACACTGAAGGACACTTGGAACTAAAAATTACTAACACCAAGTTACTTTGCCACAATATCTTTGTCCATCCCAAGCTATAAATTCATATATGTATTTCAATTAAAGGAAGGATACTCCCTCACTGTCATATTCCCATTCACGTGTTCCTACATTGCAGTTGAATGAAGGAAAAAGGTCAAAAATGTTCAGTGTGTGACTCCAGCCTGTCTGGGTATCTGTAAAGTCAGCACCAGCTTCTTAAAGAGCAAGAATTACTTATTAACAAAATTGATCCCTTCTTGAAAATAGGGGAAACTGCCAGTTGTGGCACAAATAATGGAATAAGGATCCATCCTCAAATTAAAAAGCTTCACAGGTTAAAATAAAATTCACAAATATCTGATTTCTCACAATTAAAAAAAATCACATAAATCAAGATAAATTTAACTTGATGTATTTATTTATTTTAAAAATATTATTTGGGTAGGGTGTTACTTATTCAAACAGATGGTAGTTACATTTGTAATGAAGGTATATTTACTTAGAAATATTTTTTTCCTTTCTTCGCTGTCACTCACTATTCACCACTTTGCTGTTCAGAAAAGAAGCCTTTGGAATATATACTGTCAAAATGAAACAACTCTACCACAAATTTTACTGGCACAATTGTAACGATTGCTGCCTATAATCTATATCTGTGCTCCAGGTATTTTTTTAACAGTCATCCTCAGCAAGTGTCAGCCACATTATTTCAAAAGTAAACACGGTTCTTGCTTTGGAAACATAAAAGGTAAAGAATGAGAAGATGCAATCTCATAAAAAGTAACATGTAACAGGATCATACATCAAACCTGTTCCTCTTTAACCAATCTACACAAGGAGTAAGATCATCACCATAAGTGAACTTGTGCCATGTACAAGTGCCAGTGCAACTAAAGAGATTTGTTCCATTATAGAATCTTCCTATAATTGAATTCCTGAATTTCAAAGGAAAAGTTCATAAATGAATTATTCTAAAGCCAAATTTACACTGTTTTATTCTACTATGCTTCTTACTGTAAAAATACTAATTCTTGGCCATTTATTCATTCAAGATTTTTGTCTCTTCTGTTTAAAATCCTAAGTGTTTCTTTTTCACCACTGGTTAATTCTTCACAGTACATCTGTGACAGAGTCAGAGTTCTAGACAATACTATGCCTAACAACACAGAATGCGAAGATCTCTGCCCCAAAGATACAAATCTAAAGATAAACTTCTAAAGGTAGAAATTTCCCATCTTGGCATTTACTGCTAAAAGACAGTACAAACCACCTAAAAAATTAAAGCTGAAAACCACTGTTTTAACTCTTGGGGTGAACCTCTTCTCAATACCACACTCTCTGTTTTCCATTCTGTCTTTGCAATGACATTCTTGAATTGCGAGCAGTTTAAATAAGACTACATTAAAAACATGTTGTTATACTAAAAGGAAGTTTTAAAGTGTTGTAATTCTGGGAATTTAAGAGAGACAAAGAGGGATTGAATTACTGGGAAATAAATAATCACACCTTAGAGGCACTTTCTGTTAAGTCAGTAAAATCAGTCCTAGGTCAATAAACACCATGGCCTTCAGCTGCTGAGATTACATAGTGAAAATGTGGTTAGTACTTCATAAAGCACAAGAATGTTTGAGTTACTGCCTGAATAATCCTGCATTTATGACTTCACAGAATGCTACAAATGAAAGGGACATCTGTCACTATTCCAAGATGACTCCAAAGAGCACAGTGGGTAAGAGGCAACAGGCACAAATTTAAATGCAGGAAATTTCATTTAATCATAAACAAACATTTTTTTACTGTGAGTATTGTTGAACATTGGCACAAGTTGCTCAAAGAGATTGTGGGGCCTTCCCCCTTGGAGATATTAAAAAATCTAATGGACATGATCCTGAGCAACCTGTGCTAGCACAGGGTTGGACAAGGTGACCTCCAGAGGTGCTTTCCAGCCTCAGCAGTTCTGTGTTCTGTGTGAGAATGTATCTAACATGCAGAATAAAAGAATGGGTCCAGCAATCTCTTCTGCAATCAATGTGGTTTTTTTCAACCATAAGCAAACACGGGGAATTCAAGGAAAGCACTCGCATACCATTAATTACTCACAGGAGTTAATTTTTTTGCAAGATGAGGATAGGTTTGGGACTTCTAGAGGGATATTGAAAATAATGTGATATTGACTTACAAAATAATTTCTCTTAGGACAGCCTGCAATTCCAGTAGTGCAACAAATTAATAAGATAACCATTCTGCAAAAAGAAACTGTTCCCTTGTAACAGTGTAAATCAGAAATAACTTCATACAAGTCTGTTAAGATACATAACTGTGAAACTGGGTTAGCGTTAAGCATCTCTCTGTAGTGCAGAAATTGTCTCCTTGACACCCAACTCAGTGCCCATTGTAACATGCGAATATTTTAAAGCCCTGGAAGAGTAACTGGCCTATCTGTAAGAAAATAATACCCAGGCACTGGGATCAGCTTCAGGGCTTGCTTCCCAGCTGGTGGATTTAAATACATTTGCAGTCCAGATGAAAGGGAAAAGGATAAATACATGCCTCTAGGGACAGGATGTTCCTAAAAGAGCAGTTCTCACAGCATCTTTCTGTAGAGGTGGCTGAAGGACCATTGATGCTGCTGAAAGGAAAAAAAATATTCCTGCTTTTGTGTTTCACCGCTCAGAGATGTCTGTTTTTTTGCTACATGCGAAATGAGAATCGATTGGAGACTCCACAATAGGTGTCTGACACCATGTGGAAGGACACCAGAGGCAACACGAGCCTTGCACCAACTTTTCCCCAGAGACATTCCCTGCTGTCTGATCTCAGTGACCGCCCCCAGAAAAGAACTATGGAAGGATGGTTATACTGCTTTTTCTGTCATGTCTTTCTTGTACGTACTATAACAAAAAGGATGATCTTTAGGGCAGAAACTAGGCCTATATTTGCACAGTTTCAAAAGCGTAACCCACGATCAGGTATGCCAAAATAAGTAAGAATTCAACATCTAGTTCACTTATCATTAGTCAGTGGGAAACATGATGTTTTCAGATACACAAGATCTCAAAACAATGAATGCTATGTAAATTATGTCACATCAGTGCTCAGGGAAGATGCTGCTGAGAAAAATCGGAGCAGAAACCAAAATAACATCAGTAACAAAAGCACCAGACTTTTTGTGTGTGCAAAATAAAAATAGAAATAAAGCTCTCTTTCCCTTGCTTACCATTTTAAGAGTTGGGAAAGCCTTTCACCTCACTTAAAATCATGAGTTGAAAGGAAAAAAATATAAAATCCTTGTTACACAAATAAGTATTTTATTTCATTTTTTACTTACACACATCCTTCAACGATTTATCTAATTCTTTAGGCAATGCGAGTATTTGTTGCAAGTTGCTTATCTCACCAATATGAAATAGAAGCAAGACTTATGCCCTTGAATCGTGAATAATAATAATATTGAACATCTGACTCAGTTCATCAGGGCAGTAGTTTGGTCACGATTAAAGAAATAAAACCAGAATTCATGAAGCACTGAAAGAAAAGCAGAGAGCTCAGCTACATAGTCTACAAAATATGCTTTATGTTTCTATGTAGATTTCAGTTTAGCTCTCATTTAGCACATGGAAGTCTTAAAAAAAATGGTTTAAAGTAACAGCTGTGTGGTCGCTGAAAAGCTGGGGGCTAGGTTACATAAAAGTTGGCTGCAACATGAAACAGCAGGTCCTGATGTCCCTCAAGTACTTTTGATGAGTTCTCTCTTGAGATTTTTAGACACCTGGACTCTTTCTCTGCCTGAGGAAATATAAGTGACCTGAAGTGTATAGAGTGTGTGCATCTCCTGACAGAGACCAAAGCTTCCAACTGTGAAACAATCACAGGGAAACGTGAGCCTAGTTATCTGTGGCTGAACAAATGCATATGCCAACAGGTAGATCATCTGTTACTGGTTTTTTGTGGTTTTTTTTTCCAATTTCAATTATTTTCAAGAAACATTTTCCATATAATACGTTATAGAATCATAGAATGGTTAGGGTTGGAAGGGACCTCAAGGATCATCGAGTTCCAACCCCCCTGCCATGGGCAGGGACACCTCCCACTAGAGCAGGTTGCTCAAGGCCCCATATTATAATACATTAAATACATAATATGATATCAATATATTATAAATATATGATATACCACTATATTATTAATGTATTATAATGGTATGTGTTAGAATTAATTTTATATTATGACACAGTGAATATATTATTTATATATAACATATTTCATAGACTATAGGATTAACTGAAACCCGTTATATCAGCTAGCCACAGCAAATACAGCAGTTTGGACTAAACTAAAATTTAATCTTAGAGGGTCTTGCTGATATAAGTGGATTAAAGTTTACACCTAGTACATCTACTCACTGGTAAGCTATTTTTCATTGTTTCTCGCACACTGTTTGCAGGTGAGATGTGGGAGCATGACAAGAAACTTTTCAGGGCTAAAAATACAACATCTTGGGGGAGCTGGCAGTTTCCATGTCTGAATCCATGATTTAATAAAATTGCTTGCACTTCCTTGTATTAATGTTCCAAGGGGAATACAGTGCCATAATACAAATTCATTTTTCATATATCCAACATGACTCCCTGCCAAGCACATTTCTTCTCTCGAGCTGACATCTTCTGTACTTGAAAACATGAAAAGGGACTGTAAAAAGCATTTGGAAGATCGCATTTCCACAACAAGCTTTCTCCAGACTTCATTCTGAAGCACAACAAGTCTGCATAAAGCTCTTGTTTGATTCAACTGAACAGCCTATTTTGCAGCTCTGACTCTGCTGGTTTAACTGCGGGACTCAGCCAGCAGCAACACAGTTTGGATGCTACCAAAATGAGATGCATTAAAGTTAATATTTATATCTTTGCTTCTTTTTTTACTTTTATTTTTACCACTGCAAAATTGAAAGAGCTCCTTACTGTCAAATCTATCTTTATGTTTTACCCCTCCCCCCAAAAAAACTAATATTCCCCTGAGTCTGGGATCACCTCTAGGTTTAACAGTCAATCAAGCGAGTAAAAAAAGAGGATTAATGTCATTTCTATCACAGAGGTGAAGGGATCTTGGAACAAGAACATCTGGGTAAACTTCCACTCCTGCATGAACTTTCCATAGAAGTTAGACACTGTATCAAGATTTCAGAGGCTTTGACCATATCAATTTATTTAGAGCCATAGCTGTGCCTCCAGGTATTGCAATTCAACACTTCTGCCAGCAGGTCTCAGCACCTTCTGGATGCACTCAAATCACCTGTATAAATGTAGCTGAAAAACTGACCTGTAATCTGAACTGCCGAAGGTCTTTCTGAACATGTCCAAGAGCTCACCAGGGTCCCCAGCAGACTCCACACACCCACTGTCTCTTTGCTTCCTCCATAAGCCCTCCTCTTCCTCTGTCCCACCTGAATCCCTGTACTTCAAAAATGCTCCATCTCAAAGGCTCAGGTGTGTTGGATTCTCCTACCACAGCTGAAGAATGTTTCCCTGCTCTCGATTTGACCTAACAATGTCATCAGCAACTCCAAATACAGAGAGAGTAATTCCACACACCTGTGTCCCACACCAAGGCAAAAACCTAAGGTATTTCACATTTTGTTACTCGCAAACAAGAGATACAGAACTGAGGCCCTCACCATGAACATAAAGATGTCACAAAATGTGTTTATAGTCTTCACACCAAGCAGAAAAGCATTTTAAAATCAGGATTAATATACTTCAGACTCTCCACCTTCTCTCCACCACCGCCAAGACCTCTCTTATCTCCCAGTCTTTGGTCTGAATGGGGCATCTCTGAAGAGCTCATGTCTTGTACGGAGAAAACCAGAGACGATGCAGCACCACGCAAAATTCCAACTGGGACACCTTGTCCAACTGGGACACCAACTGGGACATCATACTTAACCTTGATGAAGTAATGAGGACTTTTGCCACAAAAGCTAATGGGCTATGGTTTTAGGTACAGACTTCATAGAATCATAAAATCATAGAATGGTTTGTGTTGTAAGGGACATTAAAGATCATCTAATTCCAACCCCCCGCCCCGCCCCGCCATGGGCAGGGACACCTCCCACTAAACCAGGAGTTTCACACAGTGAGGACATGCCCATAGCTCCCATCTAACACTGCCATGCTGAGACCCCATCAACCCGAGCCCAAAGCCTAGTGCTCCTGTATCTAACCCCATGTGGTGTCCCCACACACATGCTATAGCGGCCTTGGGATCAACTGATGGCTCACAGCCTGCAGCATCCAGAGCATAACACAGACAATGATGGTCCAGTGCAGCAGAAGAAATGTCCCATAAAAATGCATGTTTCCCACCAGCAGCCTAACATGAAGGATGCTCCCACGCTGCTGGACTGAGCCCCAGGTGTGCGGGTGATGTGGCCTCAAGAGTAGAGATATGGCTTATTTTTCACCCCTGTCCTACGGCCAGATGAGAAACATTCAGACACTGGATTTCTCAAAGCTTGCAGGATCCACATACACCAACTTTCTGTTCTGTAAAACCAAGTCACTCACATTTCACATTCTCCACCATGATAATGCACTGTGAAACCAAACTCAAAACTGTTTCCAAGACATTCAGATGCTGCGTTCACCAGCAGCACGTAAGTCTTGACATAAATAAAATTAATTTATCTAATGCTCTGGAATGACATTAATTGACATCAGTGCCAAGGAAACTTCTTACGAATGCCTAGATTTTGCAAATTAGAAAGGAATAAACTCTATTAAAACATGGCTATCACAAATTGTGCTGCATTTATTTGACAAGTTATAGCTCAGTAATCTAGCAGATATGCTGTAGTACATTTCATAAATGCAATTAAACCTTAGTAGTATGAGACCTCACTACAGCATCTGCTATTAAATCCTTACTGAGGGCTGACAAGGATTCCTTCTATTTCCTCCCTCTCTTTTTGGGGGAGATTATAAAGGGAACTTCTTAATGAAGTGCAGATTATCATTATTTTACTGAACGTAACCATGACACAATATTTACACATAATTAATTTATCTCTAACTGTCCCAGCCATAAAGAAGGTCAGAATGCAGGGGAAAAGGATGAGGAAAACAGAAAGAAAAAAAAAAAAAGAAGAGAGAATTTTAATTTATTTGCTATCTTTTAGGGCAAAGTGGAGGGAAACCCAGGGAAAAATACCCAAAGATAGCTGCTGGTTACACAGTGATCACCGTAATGCTAAATATGGTACCCAACAGCAGGCACAGAAGTCAGAACTGTGCAACAGATCTGTACAACGGTGCATGGGGGGAACCCAGCTGACGAGGAAGCGATGCAGCCAGGCCCTGGATCAGGTCAGCATGTTCAGCTGGCCAATTCCTTTGGCATTCCAGCCACTCATCCATCCCTATTTATGAAACCGTCAGTATGAAAATATAGCTGGTTTTTGTCATATGAGTATATCCTGCACTGTCCGATCCACTGGATAATCAGAATCAATAAGCTACCTCATGAGCACCTCCAACTCCAATTACCACTGAAGAAATGCATTAAATTAAGAAATGCATGCAATTACCACTGAAGAAGTTGCATTAAAACTTCTTAATATCAAGAATGAAAACTAAAAAAAACCCCAATATTTCTCTTATTTACCTTCTGGATCACAAAACTGGGACTAGAAACCACATGAAGAATATAAGTAAGAAATTCACATTCAGTGTCTTGACCTTGGCAGCCAGATTTCCCTGATGCTCCTCAGAACCTGCCAGATATCTTTAGCATCCCCAAAAATGCTATTGTCCCAAATATGTTTAAAGACTGTCATCCCTGACTCTCTGGTGAGAGCTAGTAGCAAACTGAAGTTCTTTTTTGCCTTTACACTTTAAATAATGAGAGTAAATTCAAATCTGTACATTTAAAGAGCTTGGTACCGAGATACAAACTTCACTCCATCAGACTTTAGAACAACTGTCATTCACAGCAGGCCATATCAAACTGTAATTAATTTAGTTAAAAATCTGTTCGGTGTTGAATTTGCTTTTCATAAAGAGGTTGCACATCTGGCTAAATCCTCATTACAAACCAACTCTACTTTGTAATGAGTTAAAAACACACATTGTGATTAAATGTCACATTTATGAGTTACAGGACATATTTACTGGAAGGGCAGATCTCTGCTTGGATTACCAGGGAGTAAATAGGTAAATCAAAGCATATTGGCTATGAAATGAGCATCATTCTTCAGGGCGGAGGCAACACCAGGATGAGACTTGTTGATTTCTGAGTACCAGCTAACGCTGTGCAAATATCCTGAAGGCTTTTAAGCTGCAGGAAAGAACTACATGAATTTAAACTGGAGAAGAGGTAGCTAACAGTTGTGGGATAGTTCTTTATGTTTGATCATCTGTGTCTAAATACAGGAAACTATCCTATTAGCTTTACTTTTGCATAGTATATATTCTTTATGTTTGCCTTAGGTAACAGTAATGTCAGTGCTGTTGGAAAACTACAGTCCATCCCTCAGTCAATCAATTTAACCACGGGGACTGGTACATTCGTTAGAGTTCAATACCCCATACACAAGAATAAAGGTCTCCAAGGTGCTGCAGTGTGCTCCTCCACTAATCTGCAGGGCATAGTTTAAAAGTCAGTAAAGTAGGATATGAATTTTGAAGCCACATGTCTAAGTACCAGGCATTAAAAACAGTCTTCATTGCATTTAGCACGATAGCAGGAAGACCATCTGTGTAGGTGAGGAAAACTGCCTTCACAGCAGCTACTCCTGTGCTTCATCTCCCTGTCAATACTCTCCTCCAGACTGCTTCACTATTTTTCCTTGCCTTCTTATTTGCTTCGCTTGGCCATTTCTTTGTCCCTCCTGCAGCCTGTGAGCAGGGTAACACCACCAGCAGCAACACTGCTCTCCAGCTGAACAGAGAGCAGTTCCCCAATATTTCATGATGGAGCAGAGAGAGTGAAACAGGGGAAAGAAAACCCTCTCAAACACTCAAGGGAAGGGAGAAGTGAGTGGAGCTGCATTGAGCTGTTGGTCCATCTGCTTCCCCTGGCCTAGCTCTGAGAAAGGTACAGGCTCACAGCTAGAAGGGGAAACAACACCAACTCTTTCACCTCTTGAAGCAGCTCTGATTCGCTGCTGGAAGCTATTGATCACCCAGGAAGATTGCTTCCTGTACAGGAAAAAAAAAAAATTAAGGTCTGTACATTCCTGAATTATCTTGTAATTCCTTTAATCCTAACAAAGAAAGAAATGTAAACCAGAGAACAATCCTGCAACAAAAGGAAAAATAATAATAGGCAAACTAGCTCTCCATCAGTTGATCTCCTCTAGTTCAACAGGAATATAATTTTGTGTAGGTTTTTGATTTGTTTTGTTTTTTACACGTGCACAGAGATTTATCTCTAGTCCTACATAGCTGAAGGTAAAATTTTCACTATGTGAACTCTCAACGCAGTTCCAGGAACACCAAAGAGCAGGTCATCACATTATTATTTCACAAAATACTTCACAGAGGACAAACTAAAAGTATGGAAGAAAAAAATAATCCCCAGAAACTATGCATACTTTTTAAAAAGGTTCTCCTATTTAAAAGCATGAAGATTGAATAGGAGGCTATGAACCGGGTACCTCTAGTTTCGATCTGATTCTTGAATTTTGCAGAAATAAGCAGTATAATAAAGAAGGAGGAGATGAGGAAATAATGTCAGCTTCTAAAAACCACATTGTTTCTTCTTCCCTTGATTTATACAGAAATCTAAATATAATAATGTATGGATTCCCTTAATTGTAATTAGCAGGGCAGAGGTTGTGATTCATAAGGGTATAATTACTGGATTTTTCCAGAAAAACGCAAATGAGAATAACTTTGAAAGAACAGAATGAAAAACTATCACAAGCAAAATTGAATAGAAAGAATGTAGAGTACTATTGCAGCTCAACAAAAACTGAGAATGCTAATTATAAATCACACAGTTGTACAGGGAAGTCCAGTTCACTCATACTAATTAAGGGATATCTTCATGAACAAACTAAAAAGCCAGCTGAAATTAAATTTTCTTAAAGGTTTAAAGCTGCAAAAGCAATGGAAATACTTAGACCAGAACAGCAAACTGCCAAAGGCACATGATGTTCCAGAGCAATGCAGAAAAGAGAAACATGTCAGAAGCATTTATTTTTGAATTCCTCATAAACACGCCAAATTGGAAAGGAAGATACCTTCAGTTTACCCTGGCACAAAGTGCTCACAACCGTTCCCCTTCTTTCAATTACTATACACCATTAGTACTCAGTGAATTACATTGTTTCAGTTAAATTAGCAAAGAATTCAGGTGTTAAAATTAGACCCATTGAAATAATTCTTTTTTCAGCAGGAAGACTGCAACTCTACACCATAATGTGTTTTGTAACCACTACTCCACTTTTCAATAATTAAATATTCATTGGACTACAGAGAGAGACAGACTGACTCGGCAAGCCTAAGGGTTCCAAGATAGGAGATCAAAGCTCAAAGCTTTGCTGCAAAGAAGGCTTAAAAAAGAGCTGAATGTGGGATTCCCTCTGTCCTGGGGAATGCCTAACTGCTTGATATTCAAGACTATAAAGTGAAGCAACACTGTTATTTCAGCTCCTGAGAGCAAATCAACTACTTCTCCTGAAGAATTTAATCTTTTAACAGTTGAACTTTCTGTATATATAATTTCAACACATTATTGACATTGTTTCAAGCCTAGTAAAACAAACAGGGTCATGGAACAGACTCATCTGGTCCATAACTATCCATCCGGTTCTACTGCTAGCATGTGTCCTGCTTTGACATTACCTCTACCAAAAACTGGGAAATCTGAGGGACAGCACTAGGCAGACCCTAGATAAGGCTCCCTCCCACTTGCAGGAGGACGAGCAAGGAAGGCCAGCAGACTTCAGCAGAGATACAACCTGGAAGGCCACAGCATCAGGCAGATTTCTTGGAAGCACCAGAAACAGCAAATAACTAACTGGATTCTACCCCCCAACAGACATATTCACAAGGAAAATGATAGAGAGCACTGGAAGGATTTTGCTGTTAAAAATTCCACCAGTACTGAAACCTGGGGAATTTGTACGACAACAGTAACACAAATTTGCCCAGATTAGAGTCTTTAACTGTAAGCAGTCATCCTCAGCAGAAAGGAGAGTGATCAGGGAGCCTGATGTCCCATAACTGCAATTCCTGAGGCACCTGATGTGCTCAAGAGTTTTCAGACAACTAAAGGGGAAAAGAATTACTAGGAAAATAATAGAGATGTAACATAAAACCCGGAGAAAAAAAAAAAGCTACAAAAGGAAGGCCAAAGGAGAATTTGCAAATGATGTGACATGTCATACCACACATGGAACCTCACCTGAGCTAAGAAAGACAGTATTGCAATTTGCAGAGGTGAGATAAATTCCTAATAAAAATGAGATTGTAATTTGGATCAGTAAGAATATAAAACAGAGAAAGAATAGTTACAATTATTAGAATCAACTCTTGATAAAACAAACTAAAGTTTACCAGTTGAAAGAAATTATCTGACACAATGAGGCTTATCACAAATGACAAGACTTTTGCATGAGACAGTATCCAAAATACTAAAAAAAAATAATTTAAAAAAGGGACCTGAGGCAGTAAGGCAAAAAGAGTTCACAGCAGTAGCACAGCAAAAACAACACACGCAGTTGCATACACTGTCAAAATGAAAATAAGCCAAGAAAATGCCCAGGAGATACAAAAATTTTGCAAATATGGCTAGAAGATACACGGCATATATGACAAAAAACACAGTCCTTTTTGATCAGCATTTTTATAAGAGTAATACATGATGTTGTGAAGAAAGTAGGGAGACGGAAGACAAAACAGACAACCAGAGGATCTCAGCTGATAGCTCAGACATTCATGAACTGCCAGATTCATAAATATCTGAGCATTGAAAATGAAATGCTGGGAAACTGCAGCAAACTCAGGTGTTGACACTTGACATTTAAGGCTATAAAATTGGACAAAATGGCAGCACTCCCCTCATAATCCCAGAGGAAACAGCATGGAGGCCCATTCATCCTTCAGCTTTCATTTGGAAGATACCAGAAGGCAGTAACCACAGCAAGATGAGAAAACAGAGATGCCAGGAAGAGAGGATTCACAAACTCTTAATATTTTATTTTCTAGAAAAGCCATCAGGCCCAAGCAAGACCACTTTAAAAATTAATCAGGCAACATTTGTGAGCTGAAGTCAGGAAGCTACTTGTATGTTCTTGAACGTGGGTGTTATATTCATTTGATCTTCATTTAGTTTTGTACTTTTATGGTTTGACCTCACCACACAGAACCTGCGAGAGGTATTTTTGAAGCTCCTGTTGGCATACGAAGCCACTGAAACAAAAACCAAATACAGTCTTTTTCTCAAAGGCAAAGAAGGGAGCCTAAACAGCACTGAGATAGCCACAGCCATTCATACACTGATACCCAAGGCTTTCCTGGAAGCTGGGAAATAGTAATGTCAAGGGCCACTTACCAAGTGATTCCTTGTGCTAGTGGTGTGACAGCTCAGTATGACTGCAAAAATGTTCTAAGGAAACTATTTATTGAGAGCGATTCCCAAAAACAAGAAAAAAAGAAGAAAAAAGCCTTGCAAGTACTCTACAGCCACTTTAAAGTAATTCAGCAATTACAGAGTAATGATTGTAACAATGTAAATATCCCTTGTGGAATGAAAAGGTTTTGGGTTTCATAAGAAGCGTGCATTTCTAAAGGGTCTTTCTTGGTTTCAGCCTCTCTCTGGACAGGAATTAAGACTAAATTCGTAGCAGCAATGTTCTACAGACTAATGGATGTCTAGCCCGAGAAATTAAAATCTCTAGTCATTCTGATAATGGCTTCTGCTTATTTCATTATAACCTCTGTATTATAATGTATCTCAGAAGCTATTTTAGTATCTACCACATTTTTCAAACTGCCATTAGTAAAAGATAAGCAGAAGAAATTTCCATTGCATGAAATCCAGACACCTCCATTTCAGACAGTTCCAAATAGGAGGAATATCCTTGGCTTTTTTTTGTCTTTAGAAACAATGAGCATTGTAATAAACAGTTATGGTTCCTAGTGATAGACAAGAACAGCAGTTATTGAACCAAAATTCAATTATTTGCAGTTAACAGAAACTATAATAAAGGTAAACCCAGGAATTTTTCAGTATTTGTGAGTCCTTCTTTCTTCAGTTTCTTTATTTACATAAGAAAGCAAACTGTAATTGTAAAATCTTGTAGCTATTTGAGATGGAAGTAATTTCTGAATCAGGCTGCAAAGGATTCCTTTCACTTTATTTTTATAGCATTTCAATGTTTTTCATAATGCTACACAATATGACACAGATATTTGTTTCTCCATCTTCTGCCCTCCTCACACATCATGGATAAGTGTGGTTGTGCATTTTTGCTAGAAAAGGTGGTGCAATGAGTGAGTAAGAATTTAATTACTGTGGACAATACGTTCTGGTATTCCATTCATGCCTCTAAGAAAGTATAAGGTCATGCTCAGGCAGTATATAACCAATTATAGAAATAAATATTATTTCCTAGGAAGAAACTGAGCAAAATCTGATATCAATCGTCTCTGTCCTTTACTGATTACCAAAGTATCTTTTAGCATAGCCCCTGCAAGAATGGTTTTACTGTTTCTGCAAGCATAATTATAGCAGTTTTTGTGAACAAAGCATACAAGGCACTACATTTTTGCCTCTTAAAAATATTGGCAGAATTTCAGTATAATACAGTCTGACTTCTACCAGCATTGACCTGAGGAAATAATTTCCAAATTCAGCCTTTAGTAGCAGTATAACATCCCACTTCTACGCAAGTGAACTCCAAGACAGTGTTTTCCTTTTTCACTAATTTATATTAATATTACTCTAGAATATAATATAAAACTATCATATATTTTAGCTCAGGAGATTATTTAAAAGGAAACTACTGAGTCATATCATTTTGAACTTTTACCTTTTTAATTTTGGCATATAGTTACTGAGTTTTGATTTAAAATAACTTTCAGTTGCTTATTAATAATGTTAGAACTTGAGTAATGAATTGTCTGTTGCTCTATATATGTTAGTGCCAGCATAGACAAAATTCTGGCTTTATTAAATTGCCTATATCCTCAAATTCACTGTTATAAACTGAGAGTAGAAAAAGTAGACATCACATTCAGTGCCACGTGGCGAACAACAGTTTAATCTTCCAGGAGATAAGACTTCAGTTTGGTACTGACCTTATCCACTAGAACTATTTTTTTAAAAAAAGTCCTGGAGTGACTTTATCTGACCAAGTGCGTAGCATCAGAACTTTCTACATTTGATTCCCCTTTTAGCCACTGGAGAGGTGCGATTAATTGACTGATTCTAGATGTCTACTTCAGGATGAAATAAATGCACTCTTTCTAAAGAGGCCTGTTTTGTCCCACTGAGCATGTAGGTAGCCTCAAGTGACTAACTCCAATACCAATATTGGAGACTTCTAATATTAAGTGACATGAGTCCCTCTTGCTCATACCCAGCTTCTGGGGTGATACAAAGAGTGTCACAAAAGACATTTAATAACAGCCATTACAAAGAGTATGATCATCACCAAATAAAAGCATTACATAGTTTTTGCTTTGCTTGTTACCTTTTCACTCTCGGGAAGTTGCCCATTTCTTTTGACTCTATTCCACATTGTAAAAATGCAGTGGCACTATATTCACTACAGCAGTACAACTGATTAAATACCTTGATAATTACCTTAGTTTTAAAATGCTGTGATCCAAAATTTTTAATTATAAAGCCACTATTTTCTAGGACTTGTTAAAGATACTGAAGAATTTTTAGCTGTTTGGAAAATAGTTGGGAAATGAGAGGAAATGACAGCTCTCTCACCTCAGAGCAAGCCAGAGGATTTACTGGCAGCAGAACCCATCACCTGCCCTTCACACCTCCCTGGGGTATTCTGGGGCACAACAGGCATGATCTGAACATGCAGGAAAAAAACTCTTTTCCTGCCCTGGAAGATGTTGCCCAGAAAAGCTGTGGAATCTCCATCCTTGGAGACATTTAAAACTTCACTGGACAAAGTTCTGGTCTAATTGTGGGGTGGAGAAGAGGGCTGGTGTAGAGGACCTTCAGAGCTCCATTTTAACCTCCATAATTTTGTTGCTGCACTGAGCAGTTATGTTGTGGGGCACCGACTTGATATTATGAAAAGAAAGCTCAGAAACATCCTGTAACTACATTGCACTTTCTTAATGAAATAATTTGCCAGATTAGTAAAAGTTCTGATTTACGTTGGCCCATGAAAGTAGATTAAATGTATCAAACCCAATAATGATTTTACAGCAGTTCATCTGCAAAATGGTAGCATTTAACATGAGACAGTTCACAGTGGAAAGGAAAAGCATAGCCAGTGATAATTTGTGTTATTGAAGGTGAAGAGTTTAACCTTGCTGATATTAGTAAGACCACAGAAACAAGCTTTGACATAAAAGTCTAGTCTGCACAAAATTTTCACAGACCACAGGAACCTTTAATAACATTTTGTGAAATTTACATCTCATGCCATTCCAAAGAGTATTTATTTTGAGTAGAAATGAAAAGATGGGTTTTTTTATTATCCATAATTAATAATGATTATTTAGCTTCCTACACAAAACATTTTCAATGGTAAGAAAAGTTTTTAATTCTGAAAGAAAACACAGAAGCCTTTGAATAATGATTCTTATTTGATGGATAGACTCTTTTAGTGCAGTCAATGGTACTTCCATACATAGGGCTCTGACAACATTAAACAAATTTAAAAAAAAAAGGTTTGTATTCCTTCTTTTTTTCTATTTACTAATACAGTTTTGTAAACCTCTGACTTTGACTGGAAAAAAAAATACGCTGCTTAGTCAAACATTGCACAGGTTTACGTATTTTGCTTAGCACCATTAAAAGCTAACAGATTTTTAAAGCACACAATTAAAAGATGTGCACATCTTTGCAAACTAAGGGACTACACCAATTCATACTAAAAGAATGGATGGTCTTAATCCCAGTGAAATTCAGCCTCACTGATTTTGTAGAAGAATTTTTCCATATAGCAACATTGGATCGAACAAGCTGGATCCTTTTATGACAACGAAAAATAGTGTGCTGTTATGTATTTGTAAAAAAACACACAGAAGCTGAAAGAAAAATAGTTGTGCTCCATTTGCATTTTTTTATTACTTCTTTACAAGTTATGAGTCATAAATGATTTCTGTTTCTTCACTTGCTCTTACTACCATTGACATTTTTCTATAGCTCTGTAGTTGTATTTTCACTACATATATTTAAAGTAAAAGTTTTTCTGTTATTTTAATCCTTCTTGCTTCTGGATGAAAGGACTATTCAAACTCTGAAGAAGACACTGAAAAATCGACTATTCAGAAAGTGCTGTCAAATGTTCGCAAAAGTGCATAAATTTGCAAAATCTGGGCTCAAAAGTACAATACTGCTAACATTAGAGTAGAAAGTGCTCACTACCTGGGAAGTCAGAGTGGTTGAATCATCAGCAAAGAATAAAAGATGACCACTTGGTGATCTTGGGAAGGGAAGGGAAGGGAAGGGAAGGGAAGGGAAGGGACTGTCTCTTATACACATCTTAGGAAGACAAGCACTGACGTTCGTATC